>AWWV01016486.1:0-15915 GCA_001974805.1 Corchorus capsularis
TCTTAAGAAAAAAATTGGGGATAGAAATTGGAGAAAATATACGACGTATAAAAACTTAAGAAAAAATTTTGTTGATATCAACGGGTGGAATAAAAAAGGTGTAAAAATCTATCACGAGGACAACTACACACGAATTCAGTCCAACAGGTTTTTAAAATCTGTTTAGCAGGTTAAAACTTATTGTATCGGACGGTAAGGAAATTAGATATTGAAACCAATGGTCAGAAATCATTGGGAGCGTCACATCCAAAAGTGGGAGTACCACAACGGGAGCGCTGAAGTCTACACCAGTTAGTTATTTATTGGTGGTTGAAAAATCATTAAATTTATTATTAATTAATGAAGTGATATAAAATATACTCAAACCTAGACCAGCTTAAGTAAACTAGAAACAATTCAAACTTGAAATCCAAATCTTATCGACCAAATGGATAACAACCCATACCCAATATAGAATTAGTTGATACGATCCCAATCTAAAATGACTTGACCCGATCCCAATCTGAAATGACATGTTCCGAGTCATAAATCAAGTTGAACTTGAAATGATACAACCCACACACTCATACATTTGGTGTCACTCACCCCAATTCTTTTTTTAATCATCAAGTACCAATTGCCGAATATATATATAGTATAAATTTTCTTTGCCCCAAACTAAGTACCAAGTACAATGTAAGAGATTTTGCAACTAAAAACAAGTAACCTTACTTTTTAATGTTACTTTATCTTTATCTCATTTCATTTCATTTATTTTGTATGTTATGTCACATTATTCATCTTATCTTATATATATGTTGCGTAAGTCAAACAGCAAAAGTAGGCAAAAGAAACACTACGTATGCTTTATTAGAAAGTTTTCACATTTGCTGCAATTTATCTATCATTATGGCCGACTCTACCCTTACTTTTTGATCAAGTCAACCATACTAGATATTATTATGTACTCCCTCTTTTCCTTTTTAATTGTCCCTTTTAACCGATTTATTTCTTTAAGAAAAATAGTTAAATTTAGTTAGTTTCCTAAATTCTATTACAATTTCACTTAATCTTCCTATAATACCCTTAAGTCATTGCTTCTTTCTAATTAAATGCATGTTTGACCTTTTAATTAAATGCATGTTTCAAGAAGGGTATTTCTGGAAAATAAGGAAAAAGGACAATTAAAAAGGAACAAGGGAATGAGACAATTAAAAAGGAACAGAGGGAGTAATTATTATTTTTTACTCCCGCAAGTTAAAAGTTAGTAGCAACAAAGTTAGTAAGAATTTGAGATCATTTATTGTTTATATATTTTGTTTTTAAGACAAGCATTAATTTTTTTGCTACAAACAACTAATTATCACGGAATCTTCGAGGGTTCGAAGGAGGCTCCCCTTAAACTTTATATATGGAGCAAACTCACTATCACCATTAGTAGATAGTTTTCATCTACATCATTGACCATGTAAAAAAAATTCAAAATTAATTGAGTACTACAATTTTGAAAAGTCAAAGTAAGATTAAATAAAATTTATACTAGACTAGACTATATCACAAATATGCCTTTTTTAAAAAAAAAAACTTAAAAAAAAAATTTAAGAGTAATCTCATTATGGTTACACTTTTTTTATTTTTCTATTAGTCTACGTTAACTATGATCAAATCTAATCGGTCCATTATAAGATAAATTCTCTCAATAATGACTTTATTCATTCACAAGACTCAACCAGACACTATTTAATTTATTTAATTTGAAACTTCATTTTCAAGATGATTTAATGTTTCAATTTAAAGACGGCATTGACATTTATGACATCTGAGATGATGATGGTTATATTTGATTATGTATTCAATATTAAATAGCAAAATAAGAGAATTTTGAAAGAGTATTCTACAAAATATGAACCTAGAAAGAGATTTGTTATATGATATTTTAACATACTATATCATAGGTTTCACCTTTTCCATAATTATATCAGGTGAATGGGAGGTTTTGTAATTATTACTCCCTCCGTTCCGAATTGAATGATCATATTAGATTTTTTTAGGTCAAACAAAACCATTTTTGACCTTTAATTGTTACAAAAATATAATTTTTAAAATTTTTTAAAAATAAACTTTGGAAAATTTAAAACTTATATTTTTCAAAACATATTTTTTAAATTTTAATTGTATATAATTTTTTCATAATTAATGGTCAAAAACAAAATTGTTTGACCAAAGAAAATCCAATGTGGCCATTCAATTCGGAACGGAGGGAGCATTATATATATAGACACACACACACACACACACACACACTCGAAGTCGATATATTCGGTTATCATAAATTTTCTGGATTACTAAACACCGCCCCCCTTGGACTATTTTGCCCTTTGCTATATTTTCCATCAAACTTCAAACCTTTTAATTCTCTCAAATTCTCTCAACCTTCAAACTTTCAAAACTCAATCATTCAAAATCATTCAAGTAAAACAACATCAAAACGCATGAACAAAGATTTTTCGGATTGAAAGTATGTTTTTTTTAAAAAGTAAAAAACAAATATTTGTTTATCATTAATCAAATATTAAAGTCCTCTTGCTAATATTGACATATCCATACTTATTTAAATTAAATGAATTATCCAATACTTATTAAAGGACAAAAGAAAATTAAAGGAAAATCTAAAAAAAAAACTTAAAAGAAGAACAAGAGAAAAAAAAAGATGAACACAGCGGGTCGCGGCCCACCACAGCCCGGGCCGAATGATTTTGAATGATTGAGTTTTGAAAGTTTGAAGGTTGAGAGAATTGAAAAGTTTGAAGTTTGAAGGAAAGGGCAAAATAGTCCAAGGGGGGCGGTACCTAGTAAAAGGGGACGGTATTTAGTAATACCCTAATTTTTTTTAAAAAAAATCTTTAATTCTTAAAAAAAAGTCTAATGCTAAAATTAAATATTTAATATTTATCAATAAAATATGTCATTATTAATATTCCAAAATCTGTTGGCTTGAATGAAAGGAGCTCAATGTCCCTTAAACAAAAACTTAGATTCGAGTTTATGAATGTCGAAAACAGGTATTGGGAGAGATTCCCCTCATATGGAGTCTGACTCGACTCGACTCCGAATTAGTTATGACACAATGTAATTACTGAATATCGGATGGTTAGTACCAAAAATTATGTACACAAAACACCTTACCTACATAAAATGATATTTATTAGTAAATTTTTCATAAGCAACACAAGGTTAGGAGAATAAATATATAAAATGAATAGAATTCTTTTTGTTGGTATAAACATATGTTGACCCTATTGAGTTGAGTCAGTATATTATGAGATAAAATAATGAGTTTCTCTATGGAAGATTAAAATTCAAGATCTTATTTAATTTAAAAGGAATAAGTATCAAACTAGTTGAACCAATCAATTTGTTTTTCTTAATACCAAAAAAAGGTCTCTTAGTCGGCATCCTTAACCTTAGGGACTCTCAATCCCTATTCCCTCTTAAACCTGGGGGACTTCATAGCGAGAGGCACGCATACGGATAATAGTGAGGCTTATGGTGGATCTTGTAAGGTGGATCAAACAGAGGCTATATGGAAAAACCTTATATTTACACTCAGACCCCATTACAACGCCTGCAGAAACCATACACTTCACTTCCTCATAGGCAACCAATCAATTTGTTGAGGATGAGCGAATATCATTTGTTTTACTTTTGCAAATGGGCATGTTATAAAATTCATGTAAGAGAAAAAAAAGGAAAAAGAGAAACTATGTAGTATCATGTTTAATGTCTATGTGCATGTATTACATTGCATCTCGCATGTAATATGTATGTCTGGAGTGAACAAATTATTATTATTATTTTTTTTAAAATGAAAAAAAAGTTAATAAACAAAAAAAATATGTATCCCTAAAATGAACAAAAAAATTAATAAAGTGTGTATAACACGCACCAATAAATATGCACTAAAATACAGATTAGTGGTCCCACACTTGCTTATCTCGTAGTAGTTCTTTTAGTCGAATTATTTTGTGATTAATGTATTTCTAATTTATTTATTTAATATTAGAAAAAGTTTATTAAAAATAAATTGGGACGTGACAAAGTGAGACAAGAAAGAAAAAAAAAGAAAAAAACAAATCTTTGGGAAAAGGGGTTATGTTTGATCAAGTCCATTTCACTTTTTCTCTCTCTAAGACTAGAGTTAATTAGAGGGAGAAAGAGAGTTTAATTAATCTAATTTTAATTAATTAATAAAACTAATTATGATAAATTATTTAATTATTCTTAACATAAAATAAAAATATATATAATAGATTTCTCTCCCTCCCTCTCCTTCTTTCTCTCCTTTATTTCCTCTCTTTTTGACAATTTTTTTTAATTTTCTAAGCTTCCTTTCTCTCTCTCATTTCCTTCCAATTTCCATTTTTTTTTCTTTTTTCTTTTTTGATTATATTTCCATTTTCTCTGTCCCCAAACACGACCAAAAATTACAGAAAGATAAAAGAAAAAAAAGGTAAAAGGGAAAAACTTTCCTTTTTGTAATCGCTTGTTTGTTAGATCTCGATGTTTTGCTCTTTCTATTCTCGGATCCTTTTCCTTCTAGCTCAAAAAATAAGGTTGGAAGAAAAAAAATCAACTTTTCTTTTGTGGTTTTGATCTAGGGTTTTTTTTTTTTTTTTTTTTTTTTTCATCTTTATTATTATTGGGTATAGATCAGGAAATTTATAATAATTATAATAATTGTTTTTGGTTGAATTTCAGGTTTTCAATTTTGGCTTGTGTCTCAGCTCTCACTTCAATCAGGAGCCAGAATTGAGCTCATTCAAGAGATTTTGTTTCTGGAAATTTTTCTCCACAAATTTTGCATCTTCAAGGCAGGTAATTAAAAACATTTTTTGCCCTTAGATTCTCTCTTCTTTTGTTTTTATTATTTTTTAATTTTTGCCTTTTTTTTATTTGGTGCTTCTTTGAAGAAATGGGTAGATTTGGATTAATACAATATGAATTTGTTTTTTCATTAAATGTTATGGTTGATAGTGCAATTATTGCAGCTTAGCATGTAGTTGTGATAGATTATTGGAGTAATTTATGCGAGAACCATAGTGCAATAAATGCAGTTTGGATTTTTTTTTGTCCAAATTTATTTATTTTTATCATTTCTGGAAATTGGTTTTAAAATACATGTTTTCTGCTTCCCTTATTAGATAAAAAGGTTTAGTTTACCTTTCAAAATTTACAATGATGTTGCCTTTTTTCGGAATAGAATTGGTATCAGATAAGCGTTTTATATCTATCTTTGGTAGATTTTGATTCTATTGATAGTTTCATTTTCTAGTAACTATGTTTTACTCTTTGGTATGTGATGACTCTTTCTGATGTTCGCAAAGTCGTTATGGTAGAGAGTTGTGCGTTATCCCAACGACTTTTGTTTCCTTTTATATATTTAATATGAATATGTATGCTATCGCAAGTCTTATTTAACATTTGAATAAAGAAGTGCCGTGGTTGATCCACTTGTAGCTTGTCGTGATGCATAAAGAGCGTGTATTGGAAAATAATAATGTACGTCTAGGAGTTGGAGTGCAAGTATGAAAAAGTGAGGAAAAGGCGCGGCCTTTTTTTGTTTCTATGCATTTTAATTTTGCACGTCTTCTATCTTTTCTCTGGTTTCAGGTTTTGGATGGTATTCTCCTATTGGTAGGGGCTTCTGTGTGATTGCAAAGAGATGAGTCACACAAAAAATGAGAGGGAAGATGGAATGCTCTCTAAGGATCAGACAGATTCACCGTTGGCCGATGATGGTAACTGTGGAGGTGCAGGTGCAGGAGTTGTTCTGAAGAAAGGACCCTGGACATCTGCGGAAGATGCAATTTTGATTGACTATGTTAAAAAGCATGGGGAAGGCAACTGGAATGCTGTTCAGAAGCACTCTGGACTGTTTCGTTGTGGCAAAAGTTGCCGCTTACGTTGGGCAAATCATTTGAGGCCAAACTTGAAGAAAGGAGCATTTACTCAAGAAGAAGAACAGCTGATCATTGAACTTCATGCAAAGATGGGAAATAAATGGGCTCGGATGGCTGCACATGTAAGTCTGTAGTTTATTTTTTCCAAATCTAGTGCTTGATCCTCATGATTGGCTGACTTAGAGATGTTTATGGACATAGCATAAAGTTAAGGTTACATTAAGAAAAGAAAGCTTAAAAGTTGGACAGAAGCAACTCATGATACATGACTATCCGTCAGGGAATATGCTTGAATGATGTAGGATTGAACCCTGCTCCCTTGTATGCTGCTGTTCTTTATTATTATCACTGAACACTTTCTTAAACTAAGTTTAAAGCAAGTTAAATATAAATTTATAAAGAATCCTGATAGTTAAACTTGGCTGTTTCAGTATATTGACTCGCCTTATAGCATTTTTCTACTCTTATTAATAATTTTTGAAATGAACAAATTTCTTATGTGCTTAGTGTGGAATGCTGAATTGCTCTGATTTTGACTTCCTCGTTTTCAGGGAAATACAACTTGAGTTCGCATTATTTGATGTTTTAATGAGTAACAGTCTTAAGAATTATTAGGAGCTTTAATAATCAATACATAATAGTAATGTTAAGTTTGGCCTGGTTGAAGTGGTAATCTCTGTTGATTTTGAAGTTTAGCAACTTGTCACACTCTCCCCTTCTTCCCCTTTCCGTTTCCCATCTTATTTCCAGAGCCAAAAGGAAAGTAGTAAGAAAATTAAATTGCAAAATTTAGTTCAGGTCTTAAAAAGGATAGTGAACCACATAAGTTTTTGTCCTAGATGCAGAAAAATAGCAACTCATATGTTGTACAGAATTGTACAAGTGCTTTTACAAGCTTTCAAGATGCTTAAAAATTGTGCAAAAACTTGATGAAACTTTCATTTGCAGGATCTTAGATGTCTGTTTTTATGTATCTAAACTAAGTTTCTTTAAGATAATCATGCTCTGTTGTTTTTTGCAGTTGCCTGGTCGTACAGATAATGAGATAAAAAATTATTGGAATACACGGATTAAAAGACGTCAACGTGCTGGGTTACCCCTGTATCCTCCTGAAGTGTGCTTGCAAGCACTGCAGGAGAGCCACAGTAGCAGTGCAGTTAATGGAGGAGATAAAGGATCTCAGGATATCTTGCAGAACAACAGCTATGAGATACCTGATGTTATATTTGACAGTTTAAAGGCCAATCAGAGTGTCCTGCCTTATGTCCCTGAACTTCCTGATATGTCTACTAGCAGCATGCTGATGAAAGGTCTAGGTTCTTCTCAATATTGTAGTTTTATTTCGCCAACTATACACCGCCAAAAGCGTCTTCGAGAGTCAGCAGCCTTTTTTTCTGGCTACACTGGTGTTGTTAAAAATGAGTGCCCTTTGTTTGAGCATTTTGAAGATGATATTTCAGACAAGGCTTCTCGATCCTTTGGTCTGTCATTTCCCATTGAACCAGATCCTACCGCTAAAACCTCTCAGTCATTTGGTGTATTCTCAGGCAGCCATGCCCTTTCAAATGGCAATTTCTCTGCTTCAGAGCCCGCTTTAGAGGCTGTGAAGTTGGAGCTCCCTTCACTCCAATATCCAGAAACTGAATTAGGTAACTGGGGCACATTATCTTGCCCACCACCTTTACTTGAGTCAGTTGATGCTTTCATCCAGTCACCACCACCAACCAGCGGTGTGGAGTCAGATAGTCTTTCACCCCGTAATAGTGGCCTGCTGGATGCTTTACTTCATGAGGCAAAAACAATAAGCAGTGCAAAGAATCATGTATCTGAGAAGAGTTCAAATTCATCAACTCCTGGTGATATTGCTGAAAGTTCCAATTTCAACGTTTGTGAGACAGAATGGGAAAACTGTGGTGAACCACTTTCTCCAATGGGTCATTCAGCAACTTCTCTTTTCAGTGAGTGTATCAGTGCAAGTGGCAGTTCATTGGATGAACAGCCACCTGCTGAAAATTTTACTGGTGAGCACCTCTCTGACCCAGACTTGTTAAGACTGAGACATGATTTATACTTTTCAAGCATTATCCAAAAATGATTTTATCTTCCAAATTCTTAATATCTGATCTTTCTTATCTTGTTTTAATGCTAAGGAATATCTATATTCCTTGATGTTCGGACCTTTTACAAGTGACTTGGAATTAACAAAAGCCTCCCTAATTTTCTTTTACCCCAGCCAGTGAGTCATTATGTAGAAATCTAGACATAATAGGCCGTGCTACATGTTTTCTTCTTTGAACCCTCTTTTGTATCATCAAATTTATTTTAATTTCTCCTGACGTTTTATATGGTCCTTGAAATAATATTGCAAGTCTAATGGAAATGAGAATCAGACATAGCCAAATTGTATTTGACTTGTTTCTTTCATTTTAGAGTTTCATAACTTGATTTGCATTGCTTTCCACTCCAGAGTCCCATGTCAAATCAGAGCCAGGTGACCGTGTTTTGACCCCAGAGATACAAAGAGAGGCTCCTATTCGGCTGGACAGTACTCGCCCTGATAGTCTACTTGCTTCAAATTGGCTTGAGCAGGCTTCTGGTTATGATAAGGACCAGTCAATCATGACTGATGCTATAGCAACCCTTCTTGGTGACGATTTGACTAGCGAGTATAAGAATATGGCAGCTGGAGCATCTATTGCAAGTCAAGCATGGGGGCTGGGTTCTTGTGCATGGAATAACATGCCTGCTGTCTGTCAAATGTCTGAACTCCCTTAAAATGTCCTATCACAATTGTATGAACATCTCTGAAGCTTTTTGTTTGTTTCATTCATTCCATGATTTGTTTGTTGTGGGTAGTGAAATTGAACCTGATGTACCGAAGTTCATTTGGGGTGAGACTATAATATGGTATGAGTCATGGGTGTTCGGTTTGTTGTTTTTGATGTTTCTCTTGTTGGAACTGTTGAATGCATGTATGCCGGTATGGGACCATGAGGTATACGAAAGCACTCGAGCTGTTGTTATAATCTTAGAATAACTATGCACTTTTAGCATTGAACCCTAGTTCAATGATTTTGCTATTTCATGCATGTCTGGAACTCTTTAACTGATGTTGATTTGTGCAGATCTGTCAAATGATGATTGTTGGATGAAACATAATTTTAGGCAGGACTCGGAAATATTAGTTCCTTTATCATCCTTAACACTATCGATGTTGGATAGATTGATTTTTGGTTAGCCTTTTTGCCCGGCGGTTGGTCAATATATAAATTTGTATTGTTATTCTAACCCTTTTTCAGTTTGAGGAAAGCTTTGATCATGTGAGGAGCTTGATTGATGATGACAATAGTTATTGCTTGAACCCTAGAGCTATACTGAAAACCTGAACCCTTCAACCTTTACTCGGGAATTCAGGCTTAATTACATTTATTTTTCCTTCAACCCAATTCTTTTTGTTTTTTTGGGGGGGTTTTTTGGGTTACATAAAAAAGAGAGGCAAAAATTATATGGAAAAAAGGGAAAAATAAGAAATTAAGAACCATTGTACCAAACTACCAATTTACCTTTATATGGAATTTCTCAGGATTTGTAGATTTGCAGCGGTTACCCAGATATACCAGTTGCACCTTTGACGATTAAATATAGAATAGATTATGGCTACCCACCAGAATATTTTGATTTGAGAGTTCAAGCTGACATAAGCTGCTTCATGGCTAAACCCTAAGGATGTTTTAAATTTCATGTTTTGTGGGATCAAACTTGAATTCTTACCCTTACTAGGTAGCATTTGTTAGGAGGGTTTTAAGTTCACCAAAATACAAAAATGTGGTTTGAATTAATTAGCAACAAAAACATATCATTCATAAACGATGCATCATTAATTAGATGTTGAATATGAAGATTTTTCAATGCATGTAGCACGCTTATGAAACTCACTACTTTGTTAAAATTAAGAATCTAAAAGAAAGATAGAATAATACTTGTAAAGAGAAATGGACGGACGAAAAAAGAGAGGAGATAATTAACCACCCATACCCATTGATCAAGACCAAAGATTGGGATTGGGTCATGGTAAAAGAAAATTCATGATATATATCTGTCAAAACTAGTTGCAGTACCGGAAGCAGATTCACCATAATAAAAAGTGGAAGCACTTGAAATTCTTGAAATGGAAGGGGATGGTGGAAGTCTTGCACTACTAAATTGACTCAAGCTACTAACAGATGTAGTTTCTATGGTAAAGGTGGAATCCTCGTCGTAGGGAGATTGTGATTCAGATTCACAGGAGTCTCTGCTCATTGTATCTGATTGTGCAGGTGACAAGTCTCTGATGCTGCATATGCTGTCACAATCCATTATGTAGTTTAAAGCATAAACCACCTGCAAAAATATTGCTTTGTAATTATATAGTACATAATAATCTCAAAAATATTACTAATATTCATCAACAAATAGGTACTTATTAAGGTTTTGGGTTATATTTGATTACTTGAAATGTTACAAGAACATGAATGCCTTAGTCAGGTTTTGATGAATAATTGTGGGCTTGAATTATGTTGTTTGTTGAGCTAAAAGACTTGTTCAAAACTTACCTTATCCATTGATAGTCTTTTTGTAGGATCCCTGCTGAGACACTTTTCGGCTACTCGAACCATCCAAAAGAGTTGATGGACATCATGAGAGTCTATGATCCTGGGGTCAATCAAATCTGGATAGTTCCGGTCTTTTAGTAATGGTCTTGCCTGCAAGAAGAGAGAATTGTTATTATAACAATTAAATTAGAATTGATTTGATTAAGAATGTAATATTGAGTACTATATATAGAAACTTTTACCCATCCAACAAGACTTTTCCCTCCAAGTCTTTTGTCTGTTGTCTTCATTCCGGTGATGAGCTGCAACAGGACAACTCCAAAGGAATAAACATCTGTCTTGGTTGATACTTTGCCACATTCTGCATATTCCGGTGCCAAGTATCCTAGAGTTCCAACAACTCTTGTTACTGTCTCTGATGAGTGTTCTGAATCTTCATGTTGAGTCCTTGCCAAGCCAAAATCTCCTAGCTGATGATATGGTGAACAACATATCAGTAACTCATTTACTTTCAAGTAAGGAAATCTATTTTCACAATAGGAATTATTATATTACCAATGGTTCAAAATCATGGGTTACTAGGATATTGCTTGGCCTCATGTCCCTATGGATGATATTGTTGTCATGCAAATATTTTAGGCCCTTAGCAGCTCCCAGTGCTATTTTCACCCTTTTTTCCCAACTAAGAGGCCTTCTTGCGTGCTCTGCAATCAATGATTCAATTTAGCAAGAAACACTCTATCTGAATTTAGCAAGAAACACTCTATCTGATTAGAACTCAATATTTATGGATATGCCAAGATTGAGAGAAAAGGGAAATTTAGATTCCATTAGTCATTACTTGATAAATGAAGGTCTAATGAACCATTGCAGACAAATTCATAGACAAGAAGCCGGTGATTTCCTTCGGAGCAAGTCCCTACTAGCATCACTAAATTCTCATGTCTAGCTTTCCTAAGTACTTGAACTTCAGACTTGAACTCTTTCTCCCCTTGGAGACTTCTATCATATTTGTATTGCTTAACAGCAATCTTCAACCCATTTATTTCTCCCCTATAGACAGAGCCAAATCCACCCTCTGATAAGAAGTTCTTTGCATTGAACCCCTCTGTAGCAGCTTGCAACTCTGCATAAGTGAAGTCTCTCATATACCCTACCTTAGGCCTTCTATTCTTGCATGTCAAGCAAACGGTATTCTTAAACACTTCATCGCCCGGATTTCCTCCCATCCAATCTTCATTGTGGTTATGTTGCTTCTGAGTTTCATCAGGACTATACAAGTCCTTCTGATCTCCACTTTCATAGATGGATTGAGCTGAATGCTCCCCTCCTGTTTCCGCCCCCGTAGTTGTAGTGTATTCTTCATCATGAGTAGAGGATTTCAAGTACTCATTATAACCCGAAGACGTTGCTCTACTAGTTGCAAGACTTGAAGTTGAAGCTGAATGTGTGATGGATTTGCTACTATCATGCCATGGATGTTGCTCTTCACTACCTTCACTTGCTTGTTCTTTCACTGAGCTGATACTCTGACCACTTCTTGATTCTGCAACAAAAATGACATTATCTTTGAAGGGTTGCTTAAGAAAAGTATCAATATGCTAATGAATATTGATCAATATTATAACTTACTTCGCGGTGTCTTTACTTCGCTGAGGCTAGTTTCCGGAATCATTTCAGCATAGGATACATTACTTCTCCTTGGAGCAGGATTAATTTTGTTGATTTCCCTTACATTTGGTCCTCTTAACTCTTCAACAGTGTTATCTTTCTTCATCCTTACTATATTACATGTTAAGTTCTCTATAAAAAACCTTTGATCACTCTTCAAATGCCTGTCTCAATCAAAATATAACAATTTACTTACAATGTTAGTTTTATTTTTGAATCATGAAACTTTATGTTTGGGAGCTAAGAAACATACCATGAGTTTCATTTACTACTTATTTGCACTAAATCAAATGAGTTATAATTTACCTGTCAAGTACTAGCCATGTTGCACGAAGCTTTTTGGCAGCTCTTGAAGCAACTACCTTTAAAGGAGAACCTGCTTGCATCTCTATCCGGAATTCTATCTGAGAAAACTCAACATACTATATATCAGCAACTTTAATCAAAGAGCTCTATGTACTACATTAATTAACCATATTCCATGAAAAAATTAACAATATTTCATGAAAAAATATTAACTATATATACTACATTAAAAGATTAAACACTTCTATTTTTTGGCCAATCAAAAAACTTATGACTTAATAGAAATTATGGCCCATTAACTTGTAAAAAAAGACAAATTAACCCTTGAACTTATAAAATTGTTAATTACACGTCTGGACTTGTAAAAAATGGACAAAGTAGTATTTTTGGATGAAAATTGGTACAACTCCATTAATAATTGGACGGAATTTATCGTAGCCAAATTAATTTTTGTCCAAAAATGGCTAATTTCCATCCAATTGTTAGCGGAATGGAACCAATTCTTGTCAAAAAAAATTTTTTTTTTCAATTTTTTACAAGTTAGGCGTGCAATTAGCAATATTGGAAGTTCAAGGACTAATTTGCCCGTTTCTTACAAGTTTAGAGATCAAAATGCCTATTAAACCAAAAAATCTAATTATATTTGGATGTGTTTTTAATTATTCAATAGCATTCTATGATTCATCATTTGGATGTAAATTTTTAAAATGACTTTAATATAGTTTCTTAAGAGAAAAAAAATAGTTTATTAGTCTTTTTTATCCCCTGAACTATAGCGTCAAGAGCATTTTACCCCTCAAACTTTAAATCACGACAACTAGCCTTCTTGATTTTAAGATTCGCAAATTTAAGATAGTTAGCCTTTGAACTTTTCAAATTGAAGACAAGGAGCAAATTATCTTGAATATGGAAAGATCAATTGGCAAATTGTCTCGAATATAAAAAGTATAAGAGGCAAATTGTCGCGAAAATAATTCAGGGGCAAAAAGGATTAGTATTGTGTTGTGATATCTTACATTTGTGATAATTAATGCTTTTATTGTTTATTTAGTTCAATCATGTTTTAAGACATATATATTCAGAAAACTTTGTTTGAAAAGATTTTACTTTGGGTTTAAATTCTATTAGGATCATCCTAAAAATAGTTGTTTTTAGGATTCCATTAGAATGGTGCCACCTAATCAAATTTTAATCATAATCAAATTCTAATTTACACCCTGCCACACCTAATTTACGTCCTAATTAAATTTTTATTAATTACCTTAATTTAATCTTAAGCTTATTAAAATTGAATAATTTTGTTACTAAATTTTATTTTTAACTTACTTCTTTTATTCCCTAAAAAAAAGACTTACTTCTTTTATTTACAACGTGACATTTTTTAATAAATTTTTGTGATCAATTTTAATTACTTGCAAGTAATTATTTTAAGGGTTTGACTTTTTTTTAATAAATTTTATTAATACCGTCTCTAATCAAGGGTCTTCGTTTAATTTGTTCAAATATATTCCAAATTTTCATGGGGTTGGGGTCGGCCTAAATCAGTTTTTTTTTCCTCGTCTTCCACTAAGCTAGTTCAAATATATCTATATTCTATACTTAATTCAAGCAAGTTCCCAATCGATTACCATATACAACAATCGAATAAAAAGAAAGGAAAATCGATTGCAACATTAAATTTTTTTTTTCGCCATAAAAACAGTTTTTTCAATTTTTTATCTCCTACTTTTTTTTTTTCGTGTTGTTAATTTTAATTTTTAACTAATGTTTTTTTGAGGAATTAATTTTTAACTAATGTTAATAGTAGCTTAAGGTAATTAATAAAAATTTAATTAGGTGCGGCAGGATGTAAATTAAGATTTGATGATGATTCAAATTTGATTAGGTGACAGCATTCTAAAGGAATCCTAAAAACATCTCATTTTAAGATGATCCTAATAGAATTTAAATCCTTTTACTTGATATATTATACTCTAATCTAACTATGTTATTTGAGTGGACCAAATCATAAACCATTTCATTGTATTATTATATCAATATCATTTTATTTGAATTCATGTGAATCAAATCTCAAATTCTTACAAAACATGCTCTCATGAATTATAAATAATTAACAAACCTGCTCTCTTTCACATTTGTTGGATATTTTCACTATCTCAGCATGTTTCCTGAACTGTTCTGTCCTTCTATCCATTTCTTCTGCAATGATCTTTTTATTTGTTCCAAAAATTGAACTAGAATCCACCTTGATTCTATACCCCACTGCAAAACATAACAAGTTAGGACAAAAAGAAATAGAGGATCAAAATAAAGAAAAAGTGAGATTTATATTAGTAGACATGATTGTTGGTAAAGTGCGCGACTTTAGCTGACTAGGTTCGGTTCCTGACAATCTCAAGTAAAAAATTATGAGAGAGAATCCTAGAAATTTTTGCCTTCTCCATTTTGAAGATAAAAGAGGGAAAGCAAAAATTAATAAAATCTTACTGAATTTTCCAGCTCCCATGAAAGATAACGTACTAGGATTATTAACCTGGTGAAGAATTGCAAGAAGAATAAGCTTGTCTCCAGGCTTAAGTGGTAAGCCACCTAGCAGGGCCCATTTGATTGTGGTTAGACTTAATTCCCTTGATGCATCCAGGATCACCACCACTCTCTCTGCTTCTCTGCTCATAATTATATTTCTATAATAATAACTTAATTTGCACTCACCAAATAATTAAAACCCAAATTATTATTATTATTTTTTTAAAAAAAAACAATACAAAAAAGGGTTACTTTTTTGATAATGAAGTGAAGGAGGAGAATAAGAAGGTTTAAAGAAAATTCTAGAGGAGAGAGTTTGGTGGTGAATCCAAGCGAAGCAACAATGGGAATTAAATTTCCAAGCGGATATTCGAATATCCAAAACCAAAACTATGGCCCTGGCCCTGCTTGGGACTTGGTGTTTCTGTTGTGTTAATTAAGAACATATAGAGGCTTTGCTTTTGCCTTTTATGTTTATATATATATATATATATATATATAATTTATAAATCGGCACTTGCTATGTTTAATCTCAATAATATAGTAGTATATAATTTGCTAAAATCTTGAAAAGAAAAGCAGGGTTTAATTATAACGATTAAATCAAAGCTATCTTGAAATTATCATTAAAAAGAATTAATTTATTGGGTTGATTTAATACTACTTGCTTGCTTAATTTGTCTGTCCCCAGCTGGACATGATATTTTTCAATGTCAAATTAGTACACCTTGTTATGTGAAGCTGTTTAATTCAAAAATCAAACATGAATATGTAAAGATAGATTATAGGTATATAATTTCTCATATCTGTGTCCAATTGGGTACATGATGTGTATGCATGTCACTTGTACAAATACCATTTCTGTTTAATTTGAAACTTTT
>AWWV01016487.1:0-33974 GCA_001974805.1 Corchorus capsularis
AATAATATATTATGGACTTCCTTTATTTGCTTCATTAGAAATGATTTCTTTATGTCTATATATGTCAATGGTAAACTTCAATGTTCCCAAAAAGGAAGTAAACAATGAGAAGAAAAGAATAGAGAAAAACTAGGGGTTTGGACAAGAGAAACTGGATCTCCCCATCTCCAATACTTTAATCAGATAAATAAAAATCAATTGCCGCTTTATATAAAATGGGACAAAAATGTTGACATAATAAATAGGAAATTAAGAAATACTCTTTAGTCGCCATCAGCCATTTGGCATGGTGGTAGAGTACAGAATTCTTAGTTTCAGCTTACCTAAACCATGAAGTTTTGGATTCAACAATGTGAATTTGTTTGTAATTTATTTGATTATTTGATAGGTATGTAGTTTATTTATGGTATAGTCTCTAGTCTGAGTTGAATTCTAATTTAGATGTTTGGGCATGGAGATTTATTTGAATTGTAAAGAGATTTCAGGTTTGGGTTTGTTTGTTTCGTTAATGTAACTAATCATATAGCGGTGTACGACTTTTCCTATGTGTTTGTAATCCCAATCCCTTCAAAAAATGAAAATGATCTTATATATATATATATATATATATATATATATAAAGAAATACTCTATAGAAAACTTAATTTCAACTTATATGATTATATTTATTCCAGCTTAAAGTTTAAAAAATTCAAGTTTCATCATCATGATATTAATATACATATTATAATTGGGAGATAATTCATATGGTTTGAATTATTAATTTATAAAAAAATATTAATTTTATAAAGTACATGTTTTGGATTCCAAAATTTGAAACTTTCGTAATATATTCAAGAATCTTTGAAGTAATCGTAACTATCCAATCATGTACAATAGCTAGTATATGCAGCTTTTCGTTTAATTGGATCGAAAAGTTGCATCTCATGTTATTGGGCGGTTTTATTTTTATTTTTTTAAGTTTTATTTTCTAGTAGTAGCCAGCTGCCTAAGGAAGAAAGAAACGTAAAAAACTTCTAAGAATTTTTTAAATCATCATTATTTTTACAGATAAATGATTATATGAAAATCTCAATATCCCCTAAATCATTCATTCATAACCATTAAATCAAATCCCAATTTGAATCGTTACATTACATTGCAGGAGGAAAATTTTTGTGCCTTTGCCTAAGCAAAGTTAGCAAGTGAATTGAATTATGAGATTTTTGTCATATAGGAAATAAAAAAAAAAAAAGAAAGAAAGAAAAGGGGTGTTCAATTGTAACAACAAGAATAACCTTTTCATTGATGATTTATGATAAACCTGAAAAAAATGAATCCTTAAAAAATTGCCGAACTGGAAACAACTAATTAATAAATTAAGAATGTCAAATTCATTATTCCAGACCATCCAAGACAGGGCAGGGCAGAACCAGCCATATACAAAGGTAGCCATGGGGAATGTAAACCTTTCAAACATTCGTCAACTTATCCAAAGAAACAAACATGTAATCATAAGAATGATATAATAATATTGTATATTAAATACAATATACTGTCAAACATGAAATATCTTAATCTAATTTGACATCAATACAATGATTGAAACCATTAACCATTAATAAAGTAAAAAGTTATTGCAAAATCATGGGTATCGATGCAAATACTGCTCCATATTCATATAAAATCAATGCAATGTGGCACATTTATATCATATATATATGTAAAAGCTACTTCCTGCGAAAACATGAGCTATAAAAACCTTTATAGCATGAAAAAAAAAGCAAGAGTGTAGGAACTACGGAAAAAAGGTTGGTTTCTTCGCACATATACCAGCTCAAGCAAATAACTAGCTTCAAGGGGAAAGAATGGTAACCAAAACGGGAGGCACGGAGACAGTTCCCCAAGAAGATTTATCACTTCTCAGAACCAACAGTACTGGCATTCCAATGATTAAGTTGTGCTTTTCTTGCTTCTGAAGTTCTCCTTTAGTAATGCAAATTTTTTCTTGCACTGGTTTACGGTCTTCCCAGGAACAGCTGCTGCTACTCGTTCCCAACGCTGACTGGTTTCCTTTGGGAATGTCTTTAGAGCCTGAACCAGTGCTCGTTCTTGTACAGCAGACCAGACATCTTGTTCTGAACTTGATGAAATTCCATTTGCAGAGACCTCAACAGGATTGTTTGCAATTTTACCAGGATCTTCAGGGCTACCTGTCTTTACAGCACTGCTTTCAGCCCCTGAAGGCTTAGAAACCCCATCTACTTCCTCCCTGGTGGAAAGTGGAGATGCAATAGACTGTGCAGGTTTCCTCTTCTCAAGAAAAGAATCAAAAGCCTTGGCAGAGTCAGGCTTTTGGAGCAGCACGGTTTTGGTAGCCTTCAAAATTTCTTCCACAGATCTCCCAGTACCAATGTACTCTGAAACAACCTCCCACCTCCGGGATGTCCCCTTGGGATACTTCTGCATTCCTTTTCTTAAAAGCTCAATCTCTTCCTTGGTCCAAGGTTTCTCCTTCTTCTCAAAGCTGTTCAACAGAACACTGCCATTGGACTCAACAGTACCATTTGGCTGTGAGCTGTTCTTTTCATCTAGTTTCTTCTCCTCTAAATTGTCATTGTATCCACGTGCCTCTCTGATTATTTTTGCCTGCTCTAATATTTCTTTGTTCTCCATCTTATCACATACACTTCTAAGCTGCTCAATACCAAGGGACATACAAAGACTTTCCACATCATCCTCAGAAAGATCAAGCAAATGCTGAGATAAAGCAGGTGCAGAAAGTGTTCTAAGGCGAGTTCGCTCTTTCCGGAGGAGTTTCTTCTCTTTCTCCTTCATTTTCTTATGTTGTAAAGCAGCTTCAGCAGCTCGTTTCCCCTCCTCTTCTTTCCGGCGTTTCTCCTCCTCAGCAGCCCTAGCAGCTTCTTCTTCCTGCAACTGCTTTGCACGAACCTTGGCTTCCTTTTTCCTCTGTTTCTCAGCTTTCTCCTCTTCCTTCCTCCTAAGTATTCTTGGATCTCTTTTGTAGGCATTGTCAACAAGTGTACGTACCCGGGCATACTCCTCCTTCCTAGCCTTCTCAGTCAGTTTTGCATTCTGCCTCTCCATCCACCTTTTATGATCACGAGACTCAGCTTGCTCAAGGTCATACTCATCTGCATGGGGGAATTCCCTCCAGCTTTTAAAACTATACCAAAAATTATAGAAATTATCCACATCTTTCAATGGAGTATTCTCGTCGCCTAAAGTTGGAATAGGTTGGGTCACCGACCATCGTCCATTCCTCAAAAAAGCTGGACCAAATACCTTGAAGAATTCTTGTGGGGCACATTCAGTTGGAATTTCATCATCAAACTCATCAGTGGAGTCATAAATTCTTCTCTTTACAGGATCAGTCAAAACCTCGTATGCTTCTTGAATGGACTTAAAGTGATTCTCTATTTCATCCTTCTTAGCTTGTTTCGCAGCCTCAGTCTCCTCAGCAAGAAGAAGAGCAGCAAGTTTGTCAGGATGATGCCTCAATGCAGCTTCACGATAGCTTTTTCTTATCTGATCCTCCGTGGCAAGATATCTTAAATGGCTCAACCCCAGCAATGCATAGTGATCTTGTTGCTTGTCACCACCAGATTTCTTTTTTCCTTTGCTGCTATATGAATCAGATGATGGCATATATACTCGCTCCTTATCATTAGAGACATTCTGATCATCAACTTCTGCAGTATCATCCTCCTCACAACCAAGGAGTTTAAGAGCAGCAAAATGAAAAGCATGGCCAGCAGGTTCATATTTTAAAGCCTTGACAGGAAGGCAATTTGACGAAACATAGAGTGGCTGTCCATCAACAAGCTCCTGAGAATACGATATAAGCTTAATGCTTGAGTGGACCACCATACTGCTTATGGTGGACACACAAACCAAAACTGACGAAAATTACCGATACCAATGTTGGGGAAGGCTTTACTCTGTCAGAACCTAGTTTGATAATCTGTGTAACAATATGCAAAATCGCAATCAGTGCATCTCATGTTAAAATGGTCACAACAAATATATACATGCTAAAATGATGAAACTAAAAAATTATTTTCATGATATTGCCTTGGAAACGAGGGAATATGTGGACTCCTAAAATACCTAACTGCTATGCCCTGATCACAGCCAGAAGTGCATGATGAATATAGAATAATACCTGTGTAAAGTGTATGCAAAGTTCTACCTAATATGAACCTGAATTCAGTGTTACAAAGTAATTAATACACAAAGGAAGAAGGACAGGCAATATTAAATTTCAAAGAGATTTAGGAAAAAGGCTTTCATTTGGTATTTTATTTGATATTTGATTTAGAATGTAAAATAGGGTTAAATAGTAGGGTTAAATAGACGTTATTAATCCCATATTATGTACTTTTTAGGATTAAAAGATTGAGGTAAAGATAAAATATCATTGAGCAAGAAGTTATAGAATCCTATGCTATGGTAGAGTACTAGCAGTAAGGTGCTTTCTAGATTTGTCAAAAATTTCTAAACCAGTGCGAATAATTCTATTTTTGCATTGCTTCATATCCTCAAGACTTAAAAGTAGATCCTAAGAACTCCAAGAAGCCATTTTTATACTTCATATCTTTCCAAGTTTTCTTAATTGCTTAATTTAATTCAACATTTCAAGAAGGAACTTACTCTAAGCTGCTTTTAACTTATTAAGTGGCAAAGGAAGGAAAAAAAGAAAGAAAGAAAAGAAACAGAATCCTGAAGCTCATATATTATATAGGCAAGCTAAAACGAAAGCAGGCTCAGAAGGAATGAATTTAACTTTTTCCATCCTTCAAAGCTTATATTGAAGCTATCGTTCACCTTTTTCTTTTTCCTTTTTGCATATTCAAACCATCCTTTCTCCTATTATAAACAATCTAAGCGTACTAGTTGCTTTTCTTTCTTTAATCGAATTCAAAAACACCAGGAAAAAAAAAGCATCAAAAACAGGAAGAAACAAAAAGTAAAAGAAAAGAAAAGAGAGAAAAGGTTATATTAAACAAAATCAGACGAAGAAAGAGTTACCTTGGCTTGCTGCGGCGGGGGCTGCGGTGGGTTTTGGTGGCGAGGTGTTTTTTGATCTGAGGCTCTGGAAAATTATAAGAGGAAAAGGGAGTAAAAAAGGGTATATTAGTCGGCTGAGTTCAGAAGAAAACCAGGGCACGCACTCAGGTCTCGGGATACTTGGGCTTGGATGGACTGGTCCGGGTCGGGTCCTTCTAATTTGGACTTTTCTTAAAGCCCAAATTTTAAGCCTGTTGCCAACAAAAAAAAATCCCCAAAATTTTTTTTTGAAGCCTAGTTCTCGTAATTAACAAATTATAGTTATCTTTAAAAAAAGAAAAAAAGGAAGATAAAATAAATAATGCTAAAAATGGTTATAATCCCGCCATTTTTATACTTGGTAAAAGTCATGTCTCTGTCGCTCAAACATATACCAAACTCAGCTCTCCTCTTCCCTCACCGCGTAAAATTTCTGCTTTCGCTTTCTATTTTTGTTATCATTTTCTTTCTTTCATTTGATAAAATTTCTATCCAAGTTCTCTCTTTGTTTACTAACAATTTTCCCCCTTGCTTTTAGGGTTCTAATGGATTTTCCCTTTTAAGATTTCCTAGAATTTGCAACGGCAGAAGTCTTATCTCTCAGAATTTTCAGAAACTCTCTTGCTCAATTGACGCCGATAACAAAATTGTAAGAGAAATTTGTTCTTCTTGCATAATTTTTTTTAAATAATTCTAATTACCTTTCTGTTAAGCTCGGAAAATTACATCATTGTTTGGTTTATAATTAATTTTAAATTTTTAGTTTTTTTTTGGCATCAAATTTTAAATTTTTAGTTTAAGTAGGCTGTTTGGTCCTATTTTTATTTTTTTTTAATTTATTTAATGGTGTCTGGGTAGGTTTATGAACAAAGTGATAGTGGAAAGAACTCAACAAACAATGAAGGTATTGGAAATTGACATTGTACAATAAAGGGAATTTTATATTTTTTCTTTAAACTTATGTCTTTTTTTTATTATGAAGTTGAGTTTAATTTCTGTTTTTCAAAGGTCCGGCGATGGGGAAGAGTGAGAGTAGTCAAGGACAACCATTTTCATCTAAAGAGTATCTACTCCTTGCCTTTCTAATTTGTGTTGATGACCGATGATTGGTTCTAATGTTTTATTGTTTTTGGCTAATTTTGATTGAAACACATCAATCACCATTACCATAATCACCAATTATTAAGGTTGTTCCAGTCGCTTGATGGATATATATGCATTGCTTACTTTTATGTCTCTAAATC
Source organism: Corchorus capsularis (assembly GCA_001974805.1). Classification (NCBI taxonomy): domain Eukaryota; kingdom Viridiplantae; phylum Streptophyta; class Magnoliopsida; order Malvales; family Malvaceae; genus Corchorus; species Corchorus capsularis. The sequence goes on from AWWV01016487.1 coordinate 6,294, forward strand.
TCTATTATTGTGTTGTATTATAGCACTTGGTTGGTCTAGAATTGCTTCTATGTTATTGAGGAAAAAAGTGTCATTTATTGGTTGAGTATATTCATAAAAGAGTGCTTGGATTGATTTCTTAATTTTGCTTTGACAGAATCACTATTATTTAATGTTAATCCTAATTTCTCAATGTTAACATCAAATTGTGTTTTGAAAATTATTATCTTTCTTTTCTAGGCTTATATGCTACACTAAATGCAAACATTATTTAGTTATAGGACGCAGATTTTCATCATAAATGAGAAATATACCAAATGACTTATATTCCTGTACTTCTAACCTTATTATGAAGATTGGAAGAGGGGTGGGATTATGTGGGTCTCATTTCTTTGTTTGTTCTTGTTCTTGGGTTTTTAGGGTGTTGAAGAAGTTGAGGAGATACGGAATTTCTGGTGTATTGTCTTATGGACTGCTTAATACAGCTTACTACCTTACAACCTTTCTCTTGGTGTGGTAAGTGGAATAATGCATCCTTGGTTATTCATGAACTTTTACGTGATTTCATTTGACATATGATAAACATTACAAAGCTATGGTCCAATGGAATCTAAGAATTCCAAATTGCCTTTCGCAGTCATTTTAGTATGTCAAAAGTGTTAATTGGATTTGATTTGATTATGGTAATGAGTTTTTCCTATTCAATGTTGAGGCAGAAAATGTCGTATTGATCTGATCAACCCTGTACTTTTGCATGGATTGCCAAATGGATCTCATGTTAGATACACAATGAAAAGGAACTGTGAACAAGATTCAAGCTAAAGCCCTCTAATTTGGATCAAATGATGTTATAAAAGATATATATGATAATGTTTCCAGTTCCTATTCCACAATGGCATGTCATCAATTGATTCAAAATTAATGATAGAAATTCCCCTTCATACATTGTCATCACTCATCATACTTAGGTGCTCTGAATGTGTTCTAATGTAGTCACTTTAACAAGGATTGACTTTACATAATTTTTAGGTTTTATGTTGCCCCGGTTCCTGTAAGGATGGGTTACATGGCTGCTGTTGAGAGGTAGTTTCTCATCCCTTACATTTTATATGACAACACAGCTAAAATGAGCAATCTCATCTCATGCACTTGCAGATTTCTCAAGGTTATGGCCATGGTTTGGGCTGGAAGCCAAGTTACTAAGCTGATTAGAGCTGGAGGGTGAGTATTGAATTTTAATGTAGTTCTGTATTTATTAGTTCTGAACATTCAGAACAACCGGGATTTCCCAAGTGGTCCTCAGTTGATGTTAATTTGAATCTAATTAAATCCATTTATTTATTAATTTATCCTACTTCTGCACCGTTTTAGTGCCGGTTTCTTTATGCTTATATATGCTGCGGCTGCATGACATGTACATGTATATGACATGTACTTTGGAGCAGGTAAGGGGAATAACCTTTAACAATCTCCGAGTCATCATGCTAAGCTCTCTACAACATGCATTAAATTTATTAACTGAAGGATCCTGAAAGTAGCTCTAGGACGTGTTAAGTAAATCTTGAGGTTAAAGGAAATTCACAAGCATCGCATAAAATACATAGAACATGAAAGGACCTTTTTAAAATTGACTTTTTTCTTTCTTTTCTGTTTATCCTTTTTGTGGGAATGGGAGGAAGAAGGAAAATATGTCTTACAGTAATTGGCAAATTCCATACATGGTGATTTTGGAGGCATTATTTTACTGGTCCAAAGGCAGGGAGGGATCTAGTCAGCCTCTTTAGCCTTTCATAGATGCTGTGGATTATGTTTTAATAACTTATGGTAATTTAGGATATGTCAAAATACCCGTGCCTCTTGCATAGTTATCCGTGCTTGTTCTTCTTGAGTGATCATAATTGTTTCTTATTTCTTCCTAATGGGTTCAGAACACTATTCTATTCATATCTTTAGAACTGTCAGTATCAAGTCACCATAAGGTATTTTCATTTTAAAGTATTGGTAGCCAATTTCTTTTGTTCTTTCCTGCATCAAATTAACTATTCAAAGTGCATGCGTTCTTAATATAAGTGCCATTTTATTCGAGCTAGGTGATTTAATTGCAGGGCCCTTGCACTTGCCCCATTTGTAGACAGAGGGTTATCCTGGTTTACTGCCAAATTTAAGTTTGAATCTCAGGGAAAGGTACATGAAATTTAAACTTTGAAGTTTTCTTATATATTTAGTTCTGTAAGCAAGCAACTGAATCCTTTTAAACTGTCTGCAGGCCTTCACGGTGATTGTAGGATTTTGTTTTGGTCTGGCTTTCATGCTATTTTTGATTATCACATTGCTTTGGGCATAAAGCTGGGTAGTTTTGGTTTTTGCGGGCTCCCATATTTGGTCAGTCATGTTTCCTGTTTTATTTTAGCTGTACAATTTCGGTTGCAAATACAGAAACTTGATGTATATGAATTCCCATGTGTTATAGCGCCACAAATTTAAGAGTTATACATCAACTGTACTTGTATTCTCCTGAGATGGTAGAACCACCTGGAAATTAAGCAGGCAACAAACTTTTCAGAAGACTTCACCATTGTTGTAATGTTATACATTCACCTGGAAGTTAGTTTTTGTTACTGTTTTGGTGAGAATCTTAATCAATAGTTGTACAACAAAGTTTCATACAGTGATGAGAATATTTTTTGGTATATTTACAAGTTAACCTTGTAAATTTTATACACAGGGCATATTACATTAATTGGTCCAAAAGACGAATTCCATAGCCCAAAACTCTTATTAAGTCAAGCTTCTTTCAGGTCGGGTATAATCATGTTTAGGGATGGCAATGGGACGGGGCGGAGGTGGGATTGCCTCCTCCGCCTCTGCCCCACCAACAAACTGTCTTGCCTCGCGTGCCCCAGTAAATATATATTATTTTATAAAATATGTTTAATTAAATTTTAATATAACAAATTATATCATTTATTACACATTTATTATTATTTTTTATAATTGATAATAATAAAATAGTAATCTGGTTAATTAAAATTTCAATATTAATATAACTATTTTTATCTAATTACTTGAATATCTCTAAAATATATAAAAATTAATTTTAAAAATATTACTATGGATATATATATGGGGTGAGACAGAGGTTACCATATATCACAACCGCTTCGTCCAAAAAAAAGGGGCGGGGCAGTGCGGGTAGAGGTGACCACGGTTCGGTCCTAACTTAAGAACCGAACCAAAATCGCACCTTTAAAACTGGAACCGGAACTGTACTGTCCGATTCAGAACTAAAACCGGTTAGGTTCTAGTTTTGTGGAACCGGGATCGTCCGATTTTTTCAATATTTTTTAAAAAATATTTTAGTATTTTATGTTTAATAGATATAAAATAAAATGATAATAATGAAATAAATGCAATTAATATTAGTATATATGTTTAATACTTTTTAATAAAAAAATTACATTTCAACATACTATGATTTTTTTATCATCAACTATTTTAATTTAATATATGAATTTAATTATAATAATACAATTATTCTTTTTAGGAATTAAAAAATATAATCTAATTAAATTAATCTAAATATTTAAGTATAAGAAAATAAAAAATATACATATATAATAAAAATATTTTAAAGTTTTTGCTATATATATTGAAAAAAAAAAAGGTAAGATTCCGGTTTAGAACCGGAAACCGAACCTTAGTCACTACGGTTAAGGTTCGGTCGGTTCTTATGGTTAGCGAAACTGCAACCGACAGTTCGGTTCCAAATAGAGCTGGCAACTGGGCGGGCTCAGGCGAGTTCGGGTATTTTCGGGCTCGGGTTATGTCAGGTTTGGTATCGGGTAGGGTTCGGGTTCGGGCTCGGGTTTGATTTCGATTCGATATTCAGAGTCCGATCTGGATCCGTCTCATCCCGGTTCAAGTGTAGCTCTTTTTAAAGATTTCTTTAAATAAAAATAATTGTTTTATCTTTTATATTATAAGTTTATTGATAATATATAATATAATATAATAATATAATATAACATTATTATCAATATATATAAATATTGAATAATTGTTAAAAATTACTAACAAATGATTAATAGCGAAAGAACAGTCTCATCCATAGAGACATTTAGAGAGTCTCAAAAACTCGACCACTCGTTGAAAAATGAAAACCCTTCTTCAGAAAGACTACGGTCACCGACCATTATTAAGTGGCGTGTAACATTTAAATTAATTGAATTAAATATAAAATATATATACTTTATTATTAATTTAAATTAATTAATGCTAATCAATTCTAAGTTATTGCAAATTAAAACAAATTAAGCATTAAATTAAACAAATCATTAAAATGAAAGTCTTAAATTAAACAAATTAAAAGCTGATAGACCCTTAATTGAACCACTAAAGAATTTTGGGGATTGAACTGAACTAAAATAAGGGACTAGATTGAACAAGGATATAACTTTCAGTTTAAACCTTTACTTCTGTTTCATGATCTGCTTTTGTAGACTCTTTATTTGTTTAAAAAATTTTAAAATTTCATGTATTTAATTAATTAACTTTAATTAGTTATAAGGGTACTTTTTAGTCTTTTGCTTTAAGTTATATAAGTTATATATATATATATATATATATAGTAGTTTAGCACTTTTATATTGATTAATGAATCATTTAATTGTGATCATTATTATATAAATTTTATTATATTCATATCTATAATAGTTTTATTTAATATTAAAAGGAAATATGTTTTTTTTTCTAACCAATAAAATATTTTATTTTATAAATATATACTACATACTGTTTGAATAAACATATGGAAATTACTAAAAGATCCATATCCCGGATTAATGAGGAGCGAGAGAACTATTTTTTTTTTTGGTCTTTTCCCACTTGACTGATTATTTAAATGCCCTAACTTTTGAATCTAGAGGTGATTAAATAACTAGACTTTTTGGTCATTTCTCAAATGACTTTAATAGAGTAGTGGAATTACTAAAAGATCCCTACCCCGAATTAATGATGAGCTGGGTGGAATTACTAAAAGATCCCTAACTTTTGAATCTAGAGGTGATTAAATAACTAGGCTTTTTGGTCATTTCTCAAATGACTTTAATAGAGTAGTGGAATTACTAAAAGATCCCTACCCCGAATTAATGATGAGCTGGGTGGAATTACTAAAAGATTCCTACCCCATGATTAATGATGAACAGGAGAAGTAATCTTTTTCGTCTTTACCTACTTGACAGATTACTTAAATTTCCTAACTTTTTATTCTTGAGGGATTAAATATCTAAACTTTTAGGTCATTTTTACAAAAAACTGTATCTTAAAAAAAGGAAATAGAACAATCCCAATAAACACGTCAAAGCACTGTGTGCCAAAAAGTCTTTGTACTCATCTGAACTTAAAAATTATTTTCTACAGATCATGTTTAACTCATATATGTTTGAAACAATGGAATCTTACTTTTAAAGTATCATATGATCAAGAAATTCTTATATTTTTACGGAGAAAATCTTTTAATATATGCATGGTACTGAATCACGATTCTAATAAAAGAACGCCCATAGCATCAGCGCGGGCAAATCAACTTGTTATTATTAAATTCAAATTATTTCGGGTTCGGATTCCGGGTTCATTTTGCCAGCTCTAGTTCCGAACCACTATCACCTACGAGTTTATCCATCCCTAACCATGTTCCTCTTTTATGGGGTAAGGGTTCACATATGTTTCGAATGGTTTTAAATTAGGGCACATTCATCTGGGTGTTTGAGCCACCCTTTGAATCACTGTCAAGAGTGCTCCAATCAGGGGCATAGCCACCTTATAAGGAGTGGTGTCAATTGACCCCACTCAAATTTTAACCCCCATTATAATACATAGATAGATATTGGAAAAATTACCAACTGACCCCACTAAAATTTGAAGTTTTATCATATTGACCCCACTAAAATTTTAGTTTTATCATATTGACCCCACTAAAATTGAAGTTCTATCACATTGACTCTCCTAAAATAAAAGATTTATAGCATTGACCCCATTAAAATGTTAGATATTTTCACATTCAAACCATACTTTTAAAACTATATTTATATATTTTATCTCACTATTTTCATTTTTAAATTTTTGTATATATACTAATATATAGCCAGTGAAATTTTTTTTTGACCCCACTAAGGAAAGGGTCTGGCTGCGCCAATGACTCCAATGGCATTTCAAAACTAGCATAGTTTATTAGAATTCTTACTGTTGCGCCAAAATCTCTTTGGAGCTTTGGGAAGTAGATGCGTGCCAGTCAATTTGAAATAAAATTGACAAAGTCAGTGTGAAATTTGAATGCAGTAAAGATCAGACAATTTGTGGAGTTTGGTTAAAAGTCACCAAAATGGTTTTAATCATTTAATCCAGATTTCAGACTATCAGAGCAATAAGGTTCTTAAAAGTTGATTGCAGGAAAGAGTAATTGATATTGATATTCAAAGTAGCGATTACAGCAAATGAAACAAGATTCAAACGAAAGATCGAATGAATAAGAAAAATAAGAAACAAGAGTGACAAAATGGGAAACAAGAGTTAAGTAAGCATGTTGCTTGATTTTGCGCTGGGCAGTTTTGTGTGTAGAATTGTCTGTCCTGAGCTTTGGCGAAGCTTCTTCTTCTTATAGTCTCTTTGCCAATCTAGATCCACGAGTTAAGGAAACACCGCATTAATATTCAAGATATCAATCGCAATGTCAACCTTTAACGGTCACGATGGCAAATTGATTCTGTCTACAATGTCAACTCTCAATCATCCTTCTGATCTTGTGAGCAATCAACATCAATTTAGATCACGTAATTCGTGATCAATCAATTAGTCAACTTCCGTATGAATGCTTAACTTTTCTTCCTCTTGACACGGCTTTGACTAAATTGTGTCGCCTGAGTGCTCTGAACTTGATTATTTGACTTAATTAAAAAGAAGGCCAATTTGATGAACATCGTCGGCATTGACTACTCCAAGTCGATGGAATAATTGCTCTTTACCATCGATACCAATTTCAGCGTCCTGATGATATAAACTTTACAACGTGAGACATAACTCTGCTTAAAAGAGATTAAGCCAATTTTGGATTTATCATCGGCACCAATCAATGGGTCCTGATGATCAGCATCTCGATGATACAAGTTGCCTTTATCATAAGCCACATTATCTGGACAAATAGCTTGATCTTGATGGTGTCGCCTTCAATTTATCATTCAGATCATCTGGACCTTCAAATTGTCATTTAGATCATCTGGATCTAAAAATTGGCATTCAGATCATCTAGATCTAAAAATTGGTCCTGATGGTGTAATATTTAATTACCTCCCATAATTAAATTACAAGGCAATTTCCAAGCAATTTCCTAGGTGATTTGGGCTTTGCTCAAGGATTTTCCTAATCCAATTAGTCTTAGGGTGGTTTTAATCTCATCAATTTTGGAATTTAAGATTTAATCTTGACCATCCAAAATTAATCAATTAGACCACAACTCATAATTTACCCTAAGTGTAAATTACGGTATAAACATTGCCCCCCTCAAGCTTGATCACTTATTTAAAGTGATCAAAGCTTGAATTTTAATTACACAAAACTCTCCAAACCGACAAGTAATATTGCACCAATTTAGCCTTCTAGCCGCTGCTCCTTCTGTGAATTAATCTTTGGCTTCAAGTCTTGATTCACCATGGCTCGCTCTTCATCAAATCCTCCAACCTCCAATAATCAAAGGAATCAACAAGGTCGTCCAAGGACGATGAACTCACACCTTGCGCAACAACATCCTGTTACAGGGTTAGGTAATTTCGCAAACCCCCAATTTCAATTTGTATTGGACACCAGGTTTATCTTCTTAGGCCAAAACGGATTTTACTTAAGAACAATGTTTGAAAGTCAGGGAATAATTTTCCATTACTTTGTGCAATCCATTTTTTTTTCTCTGGCCGAATGCGTTATTGGCCTATCACCACCGAACCTTTGCCCATGTAATCGCAAATTCTAGGTCAAAAACATTATTGCCAAAGTCAAACAAATTTCTTTTGGTGAATGAATTGGATTTCGGCCTCATAGTTAATTTTTAGACCAATAAATTGTATATATTTTCATAAGAAAAATATATGAAATCATGATCCTCAAGCCTACCATGAAAACCTTTTGGCCTAACAAACATGGGCCTAGTAATTTTGTTTCAATTTTCCTTTACTATTGGCCTAATTTTCTAAGCCAATTAGCTTTCACTTTTTATGCACACCATCAGGACCGACTTTGCTATCTTGATGGTGATTTTTTTTTCTTTTTAAAATCAAAAACCTCATGGTTGGATCCAAATTAATTGGAACTAACCACGTATCCTCGGCTCCAATTGATTGGTTCTGATGACATGAAAATTTTATCAAGAATACACCATCAACGCTAACTAAATTAGATTTGATGGTATGATTTTCATCATTTTTTATATTAACGTTGGCTTAAATTTCTTCAATCCAATCGTTGCTGTTTCATGTTGCTGACATTGGTTTTTGTTTTTTTTAGCTCCATCAATTGCTCCTTCGGACACTTCTCGTCCTTCCACATACAGAGGCAGAGTTAAAATCGATAAGTCAACTGCTCCTACACTCTTTTCCGAAACCGATGATCAACCGATCAATGTTGATGATACTTTAACCAATATTCAACGCATTATTATATATACTACATATTATTTGAATAAACATATGGAAATTATTAAAAGATCCGTACCCCGAATTAATGAGGAGCGAGAGAACTATTTTTTTTCGTCTTTTCCCACTTGGCAGATTACTTAAATGCCCTAACTTTTGATTCTTGAGGTGATTAAATAACTGAACGTTTTGATCATTTCTCAATTGACTTTAATAGAGTAGTGGAATTACTAAAAGATCCCTACCCCAAATTAATGATGAGCTGAGTGGAATTACTAAAAGATCCCTACCCCGGATTAATGATGAGCTGGAGAACTAATCTTTTCCGTCTTTACCTATTTGGGCAGATTACTTAAATGTCCTAACTTTTTATTCTTGAGGGGATTAAATATCTAAACTTTTTGGTCATTTCTCAATTGACAAATGACTCAAAAAGTGCCATGTCATATATATTCCTTTATTTCCTTTCTTCCCCTTACCTTTTGGTAATTACAAGATTTCTTGAATCAGATTTAGTTAAAGAGTCTGAAGAAGTTTGAAAATGACCCGAATTAGTCAGAATGCTGTAATGAATTCAAGTTTGGGGGAAGTCCAATCTTCAGCAATACTATCATTAATACTAATAATAATAAAAAGCAAGTGGAAAACATGAAATGAAGAACGACTATTATCATATAGTGACAGTTACAATATATAATATTGATGCATTATTACTCTCAATTCTAATCACTGCAGTTTATGGCCTTTTGCTTTATTAGACTTCAATTCCTCCTTTTCGGGTGCTTGTTTAATTTACTGTTAGATAATGGTGTCGTTTTTGCTATTAGTTGTCTTTTGTTTTTTCTTTTCCAATGAGGGAAGCCATTCATTTTCATAATAATTTTAGGTATTTATCACTCTAACCGTTTATTTTCCACTCTCAGTTTCGTCGATAAACTCTTCAGTATTATATAAATTGGGTGGTCAACTAAATATGATTAGATCAGGATGAATGACTGTGTATTCAGGCCATGGAAGAATATAGTTTTTCATTATAAGGTGTAATCCTAGGAATACCATGGAAGAGTTCCTCATATTCAGTTTTAACTTTAAGTAGAATTCTGTGTCAAAATCTACAATGGATGATCTTCGACGGTCTATTGTTTCTACCCACTGTGATCGTGAGGATGTGAGGCTTACGTATCTGAGGCAAAATCAGATATCTCTCAGGATAGAAATGCAGGTTGCTGTCATCTTTTTAAAGACCAAAAACAATACTGATATATATTATGCTTTCTATATTCTAATTTGAGTTTGACTTTGTTAAAAAAATTCATAGATTTGGCTTGAGAAGCTGCGTATCATTGGAAATGGTGAACGTGAAAGCAGTGTGCGTGTTAATCATTCTCCATAGAAACCAAGGTCTATTGGTCAGATTCAGCATGACCCAAGCATTGAAGATTGTGATTAGAAGGCAAAAAGTCTCTGTAGTCATCTGAACTTAAAAATTATGTTCTACATATCATGTTTGACTCATATATGTTTCAGAAAACAGAATCTTACTTTTTAAATATCACGTGATCAAGAAATTCTTATATATTTACAGAGAAAATCTTTTAATATATGCATGGTGCTGAATTACGATTCTAACAAAAGAACGTCCGTAGCGCCAGCACGGGCCTATCAACTTGTTTTTATTATTTGATACACCGTCAGGTTAAAAGGTTGACAAGTACTTCATTTCGGAATTAATTAAATTTTTAATATGGATTATTAAACAATACACTGTCTGTAAATTTTGGACTCCACAAACGGTGTGAGGTGTTGACACATACTCATTTTCTGGACACATGTCAGTTAAACTCCACTGACGGTGTATTGTATAATTTTTTCTTTAAATATTTCAATCTAATCCCTAAGGGGACACATGTCACCCTTGTAGACCTGCACCTGCAGTTTGCTAAACCCGACTGACAGTGGATCATATAATAATTTTTTGATTAATGAGTATACATCATCAGTGTACTTGTCAATATTTTAACCCGCTTGTGGAGTCCAAACACTTCACCGGCTACCAAATTATAACTCAAATATATATATGGTGCCATAATGAAAATTGAAAAACAAACTTATACGTTTGACAGCAAAAAACATTTTATGTTTTCATTCTCAAAAAATATCAAAGAAATCAAGAAGTCACACAACATGTGTCAATGAAAATGAGTATAATATTGGAAAATGAAAGTAACAATTGAATGGAAATGGAAAACAATTTTATTTTATTTTATTTTGGGATTTTCATCCATTGTCATTTTCATTTTACAAAAAATATGCTGTTTTCATTGACACTTGTTGTGTGATTACTAGTATCTTTAATATTTTTGGAGAATGAAAACAACCCAACATAGGAATTTGGATGGACTAGAAAACACAGCAAAAAGCATTTCTAAACATGTAACCTATTTTATAAGTTTTGGAGTTAAGGGCAGCTACCATACCATGACACTTATTCATGAATACAACCATATACATGCCACCAGCAGGACAACATTGCCAAGGATAAAGGTTTAAATATGAAGCAATTCCGATTACATAACATTGCCAAAGACCAAGCAAAATCACTATCAGTCCCATCAAACAAGAATTTCCCAAAATAAACTAACTGGAATTTGCCAACATAAACTAACTTGAGGAAGGGGCATAAGCTGCAAAGGGACTTTCCCTATTAAATTAGTTCACGCAAAAGAAAAGTCATTAAATTTGAAGTTTTGAAGCATTTCCGATTACATATATATATATGATTGATCAATTTCTTACCTTATTATTATAGTTTTGGCCAATTAAAAATCAGATCACTTGTGAGATCAGGAGGGTGAAACCAGACTTTCCCAACAGAAACAAGCACTCTGGAAACTGGAAAGAACAAAGGATCTACGCTTCACAAGCATTGGGCCAATTTCCACTCTCTCCGAGCTTCTCTGTTTAATGTCATACCAATAAAAATAGCCATCATAGGTAGGTTTTCCACGGGAATAGCTGTTACCTTCACTGATTTGCAGCAGAATTTTATTCCCATCCTTTGACTTGTCGAAAACTTTGAAATCATTTTCCCATTTTAAACAAGAAGAAAGGTCAAGCTTATACAATTTTGTCCAACCAATATTCTGCTCTCCATTCTTGGCAGCGTAGGACAACTCAATATCATGTTCGGAGATTCGATGACAAAAAGCCAAGCTTCCCTCTAAGATTTCCAATGACATCTCAGCAGCATCAAAAGGAGTAGTGTTTGGAAATTGAATTCCAGGAATCAAATCAACAAATTCCTCTTTTGAGACATCAAAGCTAACAATCGTCATAGAGTTGTTTTCTATTGAATGCGACAGCCAATGCAGGGCACCATCTAAGAAAACTGCATCCCATAAAATCCCGTAAGTGATTTCAAGAGGAATTGGGAGTGGGAGTTTCCTCCAAGTATTGGATGCCAAACTAAAAACACAAGTTTTACGATCTGGATTACAATCGCAACTTTGAATATGAACAACCCTGTAATCATTGCTCAAGGGGTCATACCCAAGACCTAACTTAAGGCAGCAACATCCAGGGCAATTGGGTAAATTGTTCAACTCCCTCGTGAAAGGATTCCCTAGCCATAACACTTCTTCAATGGAGATGGAGGAGTTTGACAATAAAACCAAACCGTTGCATGAGCCACTCAACTTTATAGTATTTGAAAAACTTTCTTTGAATGCCTCTGGAACGTTGCCCAGTTTTGTTGGGGAATTGAGTTCACCGGTGAATTCAATAGCGCGGACATCTGAGTCTTTATCTTGGAAAATCAATTTGCGACGAGTTTTGGTTTGGATTGATCGATTCAGATGTGCCTTGGTAAAGGCTGCACCGTCGATTTCATGACAAAAAGATTTGGAGAGGCATCTAAAACGCAGCAGGGCTTTGACTGGGAGACATACCAGAATATCGGCGATTAGATCTTGGATGAGTCGACACATTGTAATTTTCCTTCTCTAGGTTAATTAGAATTTTCAAGCATATTAATTGTTTCAGCCGGAAGATAGTATTATTATTAGGTTAATTTATTTGATATACCAGCGGTGTAAATTGTGGACTTCAGAAGCGGATTGTGGAGTTGACACATGTACCTTTTTTGTTAATTAACTAAGTTTTAAATATTTCAATCTAGTTCCTAGAGGACACATGTCACCCTTCAGGACCTACTTGTGTAGTCTGCTAAACTCCACTGACGGTGTATTATATAATTTGCCTTATTATTATTACTAGTTTTAGCTTTCACGTGCGTTGCACGTGGCTCAACGTTTTTTAATTGAATATTTTTAAAAATTTTTGATAATTATCTTGTAAAATTGTTTGGCCAAAAAAAATCTTGTAAAATTGGGACAAACTCCTAAAACTTTGATAACCTAATTATGAAATTTTAATAAACATTCATATTTTTAATGAAATTTTCTATTTAGTAGTATATAAATCATTCATATAAAGCTCTCCCGTTCTCAGATCAAGCATATCATTCATATTTAACTCCTCCCTTTGGTAGTAGATATACATATTCGAATTGAGCTCTTCCACTCGGTAGTATATACAACACGTTATCACATTGAGTTCCTTCAATCAACATTCCTCCACATAGCATATCATCAATTTGAGCTCCATTCGTTCAACATTACTCCAAATGGTGCATGACACAGCGGAACTTGTTCAATCCAGAAACACACAAATATCTTAAAGAAAACTCAGAGAAGATAAATTTGATAAAATCATTGAATTCATTGATTAACCTCAAATTTAGGTTTACAACCTTTAAATAGTCTCAGGAAATAACGAAAATTAAATAAAAATAAAAAAATCCCAAAAAACAATCCAAACTTGCCAAAAAACAAAAGCGATAAAAACTAAAACTCGTGACAGAAAATTGTAACGGTCTCTTTAGGCCCTAAACAAAGGCTTACAGTTTGAAAGTTATGGCTTGTTTAAGCTGACCCACCTGCAGGAACTTCAGTCTCCAGAAAGGTATAATAATAGTCAAACCGACTTACGGTTTGAAAGTTATGACCTGTTTAAGTTAGCCTACCTGCAGGAACACAAGCCCAAAATCCAAAATGTTACACGCCTTTTCGAACGGATTTCTGACGGTACATACGATCCATATATGATATGCTTATCTCATCCGCATCAGTACATTATCAGTTTGAATGCTCTCATGTTCACCAACCTTTCCATGGAGCATATTGTTTATTTGAACTCTTTCGTTCAGTATTCCTCCATGGAGTACATTATCAGCTCAACTTTTCTTATCCACCATCATTTCTAGAGCGCACTCTTCTACTCAATCCTCAAATTCAGTGCTCTTCTTTTTGGCATTCATGGAATATCTCTCATTCGTCTCATAGAGCACCATATAGTTAGACAGAGGGGCGCACTACCAAATCGACCATTCTATAATTCAACACTCTCCACATGGAGTATACATCGAGATCGTATACCCTTATGTCCGGCATTATCTAGTCTTGCGACCGGTAAACCTATTTAACCCAGATCCTCCCAACCCGCCCACCTGACGCTCAGTTTCATAGCCGTTTGTGCAATCACTTTAGAACAACTTTTATACTTTAGGGGCAATTGTTGAGCCCATATAGAACGACTCAAGGCCACAACTATATATTTAGAGAACTCATCCACACATATAGGGTATGAGCTCACTATCTCCACTCTTTAGCTCTTAAGCTCTCCAAACACCTTAAGACCCTATTAACATAGTATCCTCCAAACACCTTAAGACCCTAGTGACTCCAGTATTGAAGAGGATCCCCTATAAACAAAAAACCCGGGCCCTTATCTCATGATAAGGTTTGAACCATACATGCATGAACCAAATTTTCTTTCTAGATTATAATTAGTTGTAAAAATTATGAATGGTTGTGCATGTACTCCTTATAATATTAGTTGAAAAAAGTTATGGATAAATGAAATGTTTATGATTGTTTATATATAGATGCAAAAATTTTGGGGGCAAAATATCATTAATAAAATCTACAAGTGTGCCGTTCACCATGGAACCTCCAGAAATTAAGAGGGAGCGGGGGACTGAGAGCCTCTAGCAAAAGACTTTTCTTTTATGCCCAAAAATATCATTAATACAATAGTTTTTTTTTTGACATCACATTAATACAATAGTTTAGGGAGCAAAAAAGGCTAATATTATAGCAGTTCTATTTTCTATGTCTATGATATATGAATATAATATTAAGACTATTCCACATGCAAAACTTTTTTCACTTTTCTAACAAAAAACATGGTTTGAACTTAATCAACATTGTGAAAAATGAAGATTAATCTTAATATGTTTGGGTAAAGAATAACCTCTAAAAACATGGGATTAAAACCTACAGTTTTTAAAACGTATATCATTACAGCTAAATTGACTTTCTTATAATTTAATATACGTATTATAATCTAATAATTAATAATGAAATAATTTATGGTAAAAAATAATGGAATAATTAAAATAGTATTTAGTAATGGCAATTTAGAAATATATTTTTAAAAAATAGGGTATAATAGGAACTATATTTTAAAAAAGGGGTACAATCGGAAAACATAAAGTTTTCCCTTATTCGTACTTTTATATATAGTATAGATATAGATTATTATTATTATTATTATTATTATTATTATTATATGTGATGGGAATTCTAAATAAATCTATACTATTATAATGTGAAGTCCTGAGTTTATCTCACGAGTAGATTCGGAGAAAAAAAATTCAAATAAAATAAAAAACTACCCAGGATAAATATAATAATTATATTTTATTTATATCATTTTTAAAAAAAAAACTACCCATTTAAAAAAACGGCCACAAACTACTACATTTTAATTATTTTATTTTCATATATACTCACGCAGTAAGTGTGCCCTGTGTCTTGTAGTACTAGGTATAAACATGTAATGCAAACTCTAAATGGTAATATATATGTAGATAAATTACCATAATGAAGATTATTCACACCGTCTGTAAATTTGTTATTGGCAAATGTGAAATATAATCAATTATAATAAGGTCTACAGACATTCTTTGTTCTAGAGTGATGTTTGATTAATTGATTGAATTATATAAGGTTGTAGTAAAAATGCAATTTAAATGGATTAGTTTTAATATTGTCTCTTGCTATTGGCATAAATCTTTGTAAGCTAACTTTTTAGACATGCAAAACTAAGAAAGTCAAAGAACATGCTTTTATTTGTAAGTAATAGGAAGTGTAAAGAGCTAATAGAATATGCTGTTAATTAGAAGACGACTCCTTTTAATGAAATTGTCAGCAAGTGCAGCAGAAATTAAAATAAGAAGTTGAATGACACGTCACCTCTTAATTAAGAGAGGAGACGTCTCATAAGCCCAAAATAATAAACACAAGTAGTCTCCTGTAT
Organism: Corchorus capsularis; assembly: GCA_001974805.1. Classification (NCBI taxonomy): domain Eukaryota; kingdom Viridiplantae; phylum Streptophyta; class Magnoliopsida; order Malvales; family Malvaceae; genus Corchorus; species Corchorus capsularis. Next base: position 22,388 of record AWWV01016487.1, read on the forward strand.
CCCAGGAGGGGCCGCCCTGTATTCAGGAAGTTGTCTCCTTATTCCCTGCATTTAAGGAGTCAGCGAGTCAATGTTTGTCAGCAAGCAATTTATCTATCAATGTAAGAGAGGCATACATGAGCTCTCAAAGCTCACATCTCCTTAATATTTTCGTCCTAACATAGTTCTAAGATCGCCTAGCTAGTTGTGCTCTCCCGGGAGGCAAAACAACAACTTTTACATTTTGTTCAATTAAGGACAAAGTGTCGAAGTTGGTGGAATTGGCCTAGTTAGAGATGTGCGATTTCAACATGAAGCATACTATGATGATCCTTGAGCTATGACGATCATTCTGGTAAAATTTCATCTCATTCTGACACAGTCGAAAAACTTTGTCTTGGTTTTCAATTAAGGACAAGTTGTCGGTTTAAGATGATCTGAGCATGGATTTCGAACCAAACAAGTGGTGTCACCTAGATACATGATACTATGACCACGCGTCAAGTTTGAGCCGTTTTAGGTGTTGGTGATAACTTTTACACTCTTTTCAATTAAGGACATTGGCTTTTCCACCCCGGTTTTGGCCATTTTCTTAGTTGAATGATATTTTTGGGATTTGATATGCTTAACATGATTAAGTATGGTGGATTTCATGGCTTTGATGTTAAGAGTTATCTTGACATTCAGGAGCCGTCTCTCAGTCAAAATTAGTTATTTCAAGCTTAGAAGGAGGCAGCAAGATAGTTGAATCATGCCAGGAAAATAAAGATTTCGAAATGTACATAATGAGCAGGACTCAACATGATTTCTAGAAGATATGTGGCGTCAGAGGCTAGTTCAGATGCCATCTCAGCAAAGTTCCTAGAAGTTCCTAGAAGCTGAAGTCATCTCCTCACTTGAAGCTGTCGTCTCCTGAAGAAGTTGAATCTGAGTCAGAAACTGCTAGGCCCATCAAGCTAGAAAGCCCATGCCACCCCCTATATAAAGGGATCAACCCTAGTCTGCAAACCACGCTTCAACACGCTACAAACTTGCTCCGCGCAAAAATTCAAAGCTCCGCGCTTTTTTCTAAATTTTCTCTTCAAACTTTCTGCTGAAATCTCCAGATTTCCTCTTGTTAATCACGAGTTAGTACTCATTCTTCAACATTCTCTTGTTCAATCTTGTCTCCGGACATACAAACACTGTACACGTGTTTATTCTTCAGAAATAACAATCAACTTGTTATTTTTTCTCTCTTTCAATTAAGAACAACTTCTGAAACACTGAATATAGGAAAACTTATCTGGGATCGATGATTTAAATACTTCGGTGTGACGTTGATCCAGTCCCCACAAATCGTTGTGATCTTTAATTTGCTGCTCTGCACACCAGATTCACGTTTTTTACCTCTTTGTCAATTTCAGCAAATTGACTGGCACACCCTTGCGCGGTCATATAGTTTTTAACGCGAAAACTCTTGAAGAGATTTTTGGCGCAACAAATATAATATATGTTACATTACCATGCATGCTTTGATAAAATCTATGATTATTTAACATATAATAATGTGACTATATATCTCTTTTTTTTCATATAAAGGTTAAGGAAATGGCTTCTCAAGGATGTCGTGACGCTGATTTCATTGCTCTGAACTTTGTAGGTGGCAGAGGTAGACAAAAGAAGATTATGATTGAGGACAATTTCTATCCATGGTCAGATCTTCGTTACACATTACTCGAGTTGATTTTGAACAACGTGGGCGTAATCGAGTTTCTAATGTTTGCTTGTGTTTGTAAGCCATGGAGAGACGTAGCCATAGCCAACAAGCAGGAAAGAAATTTATAAGACAAGACTTCAGCACTTGTTCCGCAAGAAATGCATTGGGTTCACTTGCGGTTACCTTGTCCTAACCGACCCCAATAGTAGTGATATATGGCTTGCCAACCCTTTTACAAGACACGAAGACAGGTCCCAAACACCACCAAAACCATATACTCATGTCATTTTGAGATTGTTGGTGAAACCTGTTGAAGAGTTGGTGGCCATAGCTTTCTCCATGCTGCACCATTTCTTCAATTTTGCAGGTCAAGTAATTGGACTGTCTTCGAATATGGTGACAAGGGAAATAATTGGAGAAACATTGATGCTGGAACTATGGATTTGAACCCTCAAAACCCCATGTTTAAATTGCTTGATGTTGTACTTGCACCTGTTCTGATGCGCCCAAGGCTTATAATGGACTTGAAGGCAAGCATGGAGAGCAAGGAAAGGATGTGCAAGGGCTGCATGGAGGCATGGAGATGCATGGAGATATCGATGAGCTTGTGACAAGATCCAAGAAGGTGTCATTTGATCCTTTGAAGATGTCTGAAGGTTCGATGACAAGATCAAGAGCTAAAAGGTTCAATGATGCACTCGTCTTGATGATATGAAGTCCTTTGAAGATCAATTGAAGACCTTTGGAGATGATTTGAGCAAGAAAGCACCAATCGATACCAAGCTCATCACTTTGCTTGCTATCGATGCTTAATTGGGCTTGCATAGCTCAGTTTAACCATATGAGGCCTTTATCTTATCTTAGATTAGCTTATAATTCTGTTTGGATATTATAAGGGTTGGGCCATGTTTAATTAAAGTCCAATCCTTGTTTAAGTCTGTTTTTTATTTATTTTCCTAGTTGGGCTTGGATTAGTTTTCCTTGTCTTTATTTTAAGTCCAAAACCGCCACATAAGGCCTTTAATTAGGTTTAGGTCGAACCTTACACTATATAAGGGTTTCGATCATCCTTTTGTAAGACTAAGTTAAGTTCATAAATCAAATTGAGTGTTTATTCACCTTTGTGAGTTTAGCTTCATTTTTTTAGTTTGAACATACTTAGGATTTCTTCAATCTTGTAAGTCCCAGCAAACAATTAGGCAGTGATTGCTTGATTGTATTTCTTGTGATCTTAGGTTGTCAATTGCAGGTCAATTGATCATCTAAGGCCGATGAAAGAAGATTGGATCCATTGTTGAAGGTTATCGATTTCTATCAAGTTCTAGAAGTTTGGAGATTCAAATTGATCATTGGAAGACTTTAATGGTAGATTTGATCACATAACAACTAGATTGTTATCATGTTCCTTTCACTTGGAACCCTACCAGAAGATACAATCATCTACTATCGTCTAAAGGAGAACTCTATATGGGTGAATTTTGCGGTGTTCAGGTTCCCATTGAGATTCATAGGTTCAACTTCGAGACTTAGAAATGGGAAAAGGTTGTGTTCAACGAAACTTCATTTCTGGTTGGTAATGTCAAGTGTATTGGCTATAAATTACCGAAGCCATCAACTAAAATTTATTTCTTCAAGGACTCAAATCACAGGTTCTACTTGGATGACATGGAGAAGTGCTAGCTCCATCTTGGTAATAGCTTGTTTGTGGTTCCTGACATGGACAAGATTGAACGCGATTTTAGACGATTATATATTTAGGTTATAAGTATTTTCTAATAGAATTAATTTCATGGTTATTTGATTTTTTTTATATTTAAAAGTTAATATTGTTTGAGACTGTAGGAAAAACATGATATATAGAGCATAACAATCAAAACATGGATTAGAATTAATCATGTTAATCAAATATTTAATTTGCGGAAGCGAAAGAAATCAAACCAGAATTTGATGGGTCAATTGCGGTGTTTGTTGATCTTCGATACTCGTGGTGGACTTCTGCTACAGGATGAGCAGAAACCTCACTCTTCACAGTGCAAAAACCCTTTTTGCTTGACAATGGAGGGAGAAGCTTTTCTGTAGAAAGTTCTAACTTTCTGATGGAAAAAACAAGAGATCAAACTCACGTAGTTTTATTTTCTCTTTTATATATGAGCGGTTGTATTCCACTTGAATACCTCTTAGATAATTTCTGATATAATTCCCAAAGAATTTTATTAAGAAATTATCTCTAATTATCTTGTTAATTTAATTAATTAAATTACCAAGATAATTCCTTATTGGGTTGGACCATCATGGGTGTAAAACCCAAATGTCCAACATCTCCCACTCGTACATGATGGGCAAGCCATCATAAAGCCTTCTCAACCATCCCAATGCCAAGTTCATACAGGTTAATGAACCGTGCAACCACTGAGTACACCTTGAATTTCGGGAGCTCTATACTAGGAACTCGTTAGAGCCAACATAGAGACATCTACCATTTTATAAAGAAATTTAGTGTCTCATGTACCCTAGACCAATTTAATTACATCAGATAGAGTATCTCAAAATCCCTCAATTAGCATAGAAATCAATATTTCCTAATGTTGCAACATATATTCACATTATGCCAAAGCTCTCAAAAGTGACATAATGGGTTGACCTTGAATATAGTGCATGATGTGATTCAAATTGTTTTCCCTCTTGCCTTTATGTCACTTGGTTTGAAACAGACTGCTTTCCCAGTAATGTCCCGTAGAACCGAATCATCCATGGTCTTAGGTAACATACCAAAGTAGCAAACATCCATTCCACGCCTTATGACATAGTCAAAGGTCACTAAGGGCACAATGTAAGGTTTATCTAAACTTTCATAGGACTCACATGGTGAAGAAGCAGGGATTCAATCTTCCACCTCCTATATAGGTCGTAAAAGCACATGTAGTATGAAATACATGCTACAGTGGAGTGTCTCTTTTCTCTAATAAGAGCGTATGTCAAACTCAACACTGTACAGATCTTAGTCTAGTCGCTCCTTTAGCACCTAACCTGAACATCCTATTTGCTCGCCTTCTTAGGCGCCAAATTAGATCTCACATCTGGCTTACTTTATAGGCTAAATGGAATGTGGGTCAATCCATTTTCGGTCATTTTGTCAATCATTACTATATTGACCTCATCTTGGCTCCAACCAAGGCGACATCTCAATTATGCTCTTGCCGCTTTCAATAAGCACTAGTAGCTTGTGTTTCATCTTTGCTCGCCCCTCATAGGCGCCATAGGCGATTGCTCATGTGAGTGAGCTTGTTGACATACTCCTAAATCTTGTGTGCAAACAATTCATCATAGAATACATGCATGAATTTCATTAATATCCGAAAACGAAGAGTTCAACATGAATGATAAAAACATAATCACCATCAACAAAGTCCAAAAGACTTAACATGAATCATATAAGCATCCCTAGGACTAAGCTTAGTTAAGGGATCAACAACCATATGACAAGTAGATATATGTTTTAAAATCACTTCTTTATGTGCTATCAAATCCTTAATGTGGTTGTTCCTTTACCATGATACTTTGGATCCTTGGTATAAGCGATTGCAGCCATGCTATCACAATGAATGGTCACTGGATCTACGGCGCTGGGTACTCCAAGCTCCCAAGAAATCACTTTAGCCAAACAGCTTCTTGCGCAGCTGCAGAGCACGCTATGAATTCTACCTCAATAGTGGTTAAAGCAATGCAAGACTATTTCTTGCTCTAAGAAATTGCACCACCATTGACCAAGAATGCATATCCTAAAGTTGATTTGCGCTCATCTAAGTCCTCACCTCAATCAGCATTAGTATAGCCAATTAGGTTTAAGTTTGAACAGCGATAACATTGCATGTTAATAAGCAGTTCCTTTAAGATAGCGCAATATCCTTTTCACTACTTTTCAATGAGCAAGCCCATGGTTATATTGGAACCTACTAACCAACCTAACTACAAAGTTGATAGTTGACCTAGTGCACATCATGGCGTTCATAAGAATGCCAATAGCACTAAAGTATGGAACATGGGCCATCTGTTTCTGTTCATCAGATGTCTTTCGAGCATGTTGAAGACTTACGGTCTCACCTTTAGTGATAGGAGTGTCTATGGGTTTGCAATCTTGCATCTATAATCGCTCAAGGATCTTCTTTAATGTATGTCTGTGGAGACAAACCAAGAAGCCTCTTTGAACGATCCCTCAGGATCTTAAATCCGAGCACATAATTTGCTTCACCCATGTCCTTCATTTCAAAATTTGAGGACAACCACTTCTTAATGGTGACGATCATCTCCATATCATTTCCAGCCAATAATGTGTCATCAACATATAATGACAAAATGATGAAACTACCCTTGGATTTCTTAACATACGCGCAATGGTCCTCTTCAATCACCTTAAAGCCATTCTGAATAATAGCTTGATGAAATCTAAGATACCACTACCTAGACGATTGCTTTAGGCCATAAATAGATCGTTCGAGCTCGCAGTCTTTGCGCTCTTAACCTATTGCCACAAAGCCATCAGGTTGATCCATGAGGATCTCATCATCTAGCTCTCCGTTGAGAGATGTAGTTTTGACATCCATCTGGTAAAGTTTCAAGTCAAAATTTGCAACTATGGCTAGAATCAAGCGAATTGAGGCAAACCTCATTACCGGTGAGAAGGTTTTCTCATAGTCCACACATTCTTGTTGTGTGTACCCTTTCGCTACTAGACGAGCCTTATATCTTTCAATGGAACCATCCGCCTTGCGTTTAACTTTTAGAACCCATTTGTTCTCAATAGTTTTACGCCCAGGTGGTAGGTCTACCAAGTCCCAGACATGGTTAGTCCTTATTGACTCCAACTCATCATTCATTGCATTAGTCCATTCTTGAACAGCAAGGGATTGAGCTTCTATAAAAGTTTTAGACTCAGCTTCATCTTGCGGAGCAATCATGAAAGCTTCCCCCTTAACCTCAAAAAAGCAACGAGGGACACCTCCACGTTTGCTTCTACGCAACTGAGCTTGAGGATCCTCATCTATCGATATAGATGAACTCTATGGTAGTAAATCACTCCCACTATCCCCTAGAGTTTGAGGGATTGCTCCATGATTCTCAATCAGGCTACTTGGTGCCCCAATATTTGGATCCTCACTTTCACAGAGATCTATCTCTTTCTCAACTTCCCTTCTTCATGGGAAATTTTCTTCTAAGAAACCCATATCTTGTGACTCAATTTTAGTCACTGTTCCATCTCCACGCTCTCCTATGAACACATACCCTTTGGAAAGTTCTAAGTATCTTATAAAGATACACTTATTCCCTCTAGGGCCTAATTTCCCATCCTTGTGAGAAGTTGTGTGAACATAAGCAGTTGATCCCCAAGGCCGCAAATTACCTAAATCAGGTTTTTCGCTGGTCAAGAGTTCATGTGGAGTGGAAAGCACTGACTTGAATGACATACTGTTAAGGACATAGGCAGCAATCAGTAATGCATCTCCTTGATATGAAATCAGAAGATTTGCTTGCGCCAACATTGACCTTGACATGTCCAAGAGGGTACGATTCCTCCTTTCCACAACACCATTTTGTTGCGGAGTCCCTGGAATCATTGGTTGTCACAAAAATCCCTTTTCATCACAGAGCTCCTCAAATAGCTCGAATAGATGCTCGCGACCTTGGTCAGTTCTCAAAGCCTTAATGCTTTGGTCTAATTGATTCTCAACCAGAGCAATATGACGTCTAAAGCAACTCAATGCTTCGGACTTATGGGAGCTCAAATAGACTTGACCAAATCGTGTAAAGTCATCTATGAATGTGATGAGGTAATTTGCGCCATGCATAACCCTTTCATTCATTTAGCCACGAACATCAGAATGGATTAATTGCAATGATACAGATGCCCATTTGGCTTTTCCAAAATGGTTTTCTAGTCGCCCTTCTAGCAAGACAATGTTCACTTAAAGGTAAGACATTTCAGCGAGTAGGCCTAATAGGCCTTTTCAAGCTAGGCTACTCATTATGTCTTGACTTTTATGGCCCAATCTAGCATGCCATTTCACATGATCATTGCAAACATCATCATGCGTAGCAATCAAAGATATGATATATGGACCTACTGTAGCTAGAATAATCAAGGTCCAAATATCAAACCATCTTGAACAAAGCCACATCAACTTTAATGCCTTTCAACGACAAACCTTAAACCTCAAGCTTGACTTAGTTATAACTTGAAATAGCTTCTAAGCTCAATAAAAATACGAGCGAAGCATCTCAGTTTTCCGTAGTTATAACAAAGTATCTTAGTTTTAGCTTCACTACCATGCTTGCCACTATGGCGCTTAGTAGTCTTTGTCTTTCTTCGGCATAGGTTCATTAAGCTTCCCTGAAGTCTTATCCATCCCTCTTGCGCTTAGGCCCAGATGCCTTGCGCGAGTTTAACTCAGCTACATTGGCAACACCATCAGTGGCAGGTTTGGCAACCTTCAGGCCCTCATTCTCCATCTTAAGATGGCGAGGAATGTCCTCAAAGGTCTTGACACTTTCGTTATTTGCCATCTTTGCCTTTATGTGCTTCCTACAGTCAAGAAGGGATGAAATCAGCTTGAACCTGTTACTCATTAATCAAGACAACCCCAGCTGCCCTAAGCCTGCAAATCAAGGCTAACATCGTACTCAGATGCTATTTCATCGAGTGATGCGGCTTCCCTTTAATATCTATTGAACTTCAAGTTCAATTCGCACAGTTTAGACATGATGATCATCTTGTACTAGTTCCTTTGAGCTTGCCACATCTCATGGGCAGTTTTGATATTGCTCATACTCGCCAACTAGATTGTTATTTGTGCAGCTTAACATAATAAAGCGCACATAACTATCTCTCGTGCGCCAATTCTGGTAGGCCGCAAGGTCACGAGGACATTTAACAATATCTCGTACTTTAGGCTCTTATGCATGATCTGATTAAGGTTCTCCAAGACACCTTACTCATCTAGGAGTTGTTGGATCTTATGGCGCCAGACAACATATATATTTCTCGCCATCCAACCATAAATCCTTTGTTCAGATCAGCAACAACATTCTAGGCAGCAATTCACAACTACATTAAGACTAAGCACAATGGATATTAATGCAAAGCACCACAAGATATTACATTTTGCAGCATAATTCAAATCAAATAATGGAAACAATACACTTGTAGCAAGATCGAAAACTCGCTATGCTCGTAATCATCTCTCGCTTACAAGTAATTATTAACATTATTTAAAATAATCATGCACAAAATTCTAGTCTTAGGAGCGAAATCCCAGATTTTCTCAACTAAAACCTCCCACTCAATCATGGCATATTAAGCATACATATAAATTGCATCATTTCATCAAAAAATATTGCATGCTACATTATTCATAAAAAATAATCATGGCAATATTTAATGCAATTTAATCACTTAAACATGTTTGAACAAATACGTAAGCACATCAATGCCATAATCAATATCATATACATGCCATATAAAATTCAATCATGCTTCATAAATATTAGGGATGCAAGTGGGTAGTGGATAATAGGGTACTCGGCACTACCCGACCCGATGAAGTAGGGTTAGGATAGGGTTAGGGTAGTGATTTTAGTACCCGTGACGGGTTCGGGTAGGGTACGGGTAGTGACCTTAGGGTACCCACTACCCGAACCCGGTTACTAATTAATTATTTTAATATTAATTTTTTATTTATATATTATATTTTTACTTAAAAATTACTCCTAATTAACCTAATTAATATTTGTTTATTGTTAAAATATAATTTTTAACTTTGTTTTACAATTATACAAGTTAATTTTAATTTATTCATTTAATTTTAATTTATTATTATTATTTAATTATAAAGAAAAAAATTATTCGGGTTTTTTATCGGGTTAGGTAGTTAATGGATAGTTGATATTTTATACGGGTAGGGTATGGGTAGTGATTTTAAAAAATAACCGGGTAGTTATAGGGTTCGGGTACCCTAGAAAATAATAGGGTTAGGGTACGGGTACCTCAAAATTTGCGGGTACCCTACCCGGTTGCATCCCTAATAAATATTTTGAAATATTAATAATAAAGCTATAACCAAGAAATAATATGAATTTTTAAGACATTTAATTAGGAGAAAATTAAAACCAATACTTCTGGAGAATCAGGAAGCGCACCCCCACTCCCACTGCTTAGGACATATTCCCAGAAGTGTCTCAGCAACTCCGACTGCCTGAGAGCACCACTAACGCACGACCACGCGCCGCCTCAAGTTTCCACTAAATATTTATTTTTTTAAAAATGAAAAACAAATTTATTTTAGCTCCAAAAAATTTTAAAAAAACATAGAAAAATAGGAAACTACTTTGTAAGTCCACTGGTAGCGGCGGTGTCGAAAACGCGCCATCAGAGGCTTCACACGCGCCCCCACGCGCCGCTAGGCACGAGTGGGGCTAGTTACGTTATTTTTTTAACCGTTTTTTTTAATCTCCCCGCCTTCCTGGCAGAATTAGCTTTTTGCTAAAACATGAATCTTCTTTCTGGTTTCTACCGGATTCTATTGGTGCTCTCGGCGCGCCTATGCGATCAAGAGGTAGGCCTCACGCGCCACCTAAGAGAGTGGGATGGGTTTCTGCGCACTCTCAAATCAATTTAAACCTCCAGATTTCTTTTGTTTCCAAATGAGTCCCTTTCAATTAAGTCTCTGAAACTTAAAACATGAAATTCTCCCAACATAGAAATCCGATTTACGCAAATAATATACCTATGGAAAGCTTAGGAAATAAGGATTCTAATGGTATAAGTTTTATGCATCAATTTACAGTTTGAACATATATGAATTTATGGTCAAAGTTACGATTTTAACTAGTTTGACCCGAGATACCTCAATCGATACAATCCATTTTAACCTCAAAATTATCAGATCATATAATCATCATATAATTATAAAACCACCAGAATATCAAGGCCTAATTTCATGCCTTCCTATTAAAACAAAAAACATCTCATAAAGGCCTTCAATTGAGATCACAAACACGAAAAGACCAATTAAGCTCGGATACCAATGTAGGAAAAACATGATATATAGAGCATAGAAATCAAAACATGGATTAGAATTAATCATGTTAATCAAATATTTAATTTGCGGAAGCGAAAGAAATCAAACCAGGATTTGGTGGGTCAATTACGATGTTTGTTGATTTTCGATACTCGTGGTGGACTTCTGCTACAGGATGAGCAGAAACCTCGCTTTCACAGTGCAAAAATCCTTTTTGCTTGACAATGGAGGGAGAAGTTTTTCTGTAGAAAGTTCTAACTTTCTGATGGAAAAAACAAGAGATCAAAGTTATGTAGTTTTATTTCCTCTTTTATATATGAGTAGTTGTATTCCACTTGAATACCTCTTAGATAATTTCTGATATAATTCCCAAAGAATTTTATTAAGAAATTATCTCTAATTATCTTGTTAATTTAATTAATTAAATTACCAAGATAATTCCTTATTGAGCCGGACCATCATGGGTGTAAAACCCAAATGTCCAACAGAGACAGGTTAGCTTATACTATAGGGGTAAAGCTCTCGCAATGATGATTTTCTCCATTATGATCATTATTTGCTTAATTCTTAAAATAGGTTAACATATACATCCATTAATTCGATTTAAAGTTATTTTTAAGATAAGGTATAATATAAATAGAATAAACTAAATCCTTGTTTACTCAACTGCGTACGATTAGATAGGAAATCGTTAATTTAGTTATAAGGATTTTTAACGAAATTAACTGAATTGATCATTTGCTTGAACTAACCTTCTAAATAGATATTTAAAAAAAAAAACCGGACATTTGTTCAATCATTAAATACTTAAATATAAATTCGTTAACCGTTATAAAGA
>AWWV01016488.1:0-38802 GCA_001974805.1 Corchorus capsularis
TTGTTCTTCTTAATTTTTTTTTACTAGATTTTCATTTAATTTCCTTTTATTCTTTAATAAGTATTTGACAATTGATTTAGTTTAAATGAGTATGGATATGTCAATATTAGTAAGAGGACTTTAATATTTGATTAATGATAAATAGATATTTGTTTTTTACTTTATTTTTCTTAAAAAAAACATACTTTCAATCCGAAAAATCTTTGTTCATGCGTTTTGATATTTTTTTACTTGAATAATTTTGAATGATTGAGTTTTGAACTTGAATAATTTTGAATGATTGAGTTTTGAAAGTTTGAAGGTTGAGAGAAGTTGAGAGAATTGAAAGGTTTGAAGTTTGATGAAAAATATAGCAAAGGGCAAAATTGTCCAAAGGGGGCGGTAGCTAGTAAAAGTGGGCGATATTTATTCACTTAAAAAAAACCTTTGGCATTACCTTAGCTCTAGTATATTATTGAAAACAAAGTCGGCGTTGCTTTTTGTTACTGCTGTGAAGCCCAGAGATATGGGCCTCGATTTAAAGCCGTTTTCCCAAAAAAAAAACGGTCCAAATCCAACACCGAAATCATCATAATTTATATGTATGTATGTATGTATGTATATGTATTTACTTTGAATTGTCCAAATTAAAAATCGAAAAGGAAATCTTCAAATGCAAAATACCATGAAAATAAATGGTGCCATAATTGCTATATAAAAGTTGAAAAAAGAAAGTTTGAATTTGAAGGAGTAGAAAACAGAGCAAAGTGCATTTCTAAACATGTAAAAAGAAAATCTGCAGATATGTAAACCATTTTTAAGTTTTGGATTTGAGTCAAGGGCACTACGATATATGCCATTTTGCATTCTTAAGTTTGTATGGATTGTCACTTTGCATCCAACTTTTTTATTTTGACCAAAATGCATCATAAAGTTTTATTTTTATGCCACTTTGTATCCTCTGTCACGGTAGGACAAACGGCTCTATCACGATATCCGACGTGACACGCCACATGTATCAAAAAATAACATGTGACACACCACGTGTACCAAAAAGTGACACGTGACATGCCACGTGCACAATAAGACACGTGCCACATGTCTTTGGAAGTCTTACATTGAGGTACGCTGCCAAACATACACAAGAGATTAGTTGGACAAAATTGTTTAAGCTTGGCCTCTCTTGTTGTTTAAATTGGGATAAGGATTTTAAAATTTAAACAACAAGAGAGGTCAACCAATCTCTTGTCCATGTTTGGCAGCATACCTCAACTCGATCCCAAAAAACCAGGCTTCCTTGTAAGACTTCCAAAAACATGTGGCACGCGTCCTTTTGTACACGTGGCATGCCACGTGTCACTTAATGGAATCCAATGTTCAAAAAAAAAAAAAACTTAATGGAATCTAGCGAACATACTTTTGAAGTGGTTCATCACTTCATTTTTGATAGGACAAGGTCAATAAAGCAGGACCTTAATTGGCATACAGAATATTGTCAATGATAGAGCAATTTGCATTTATGAGAAAATGGCATGATTTCTTTGGTTTATTTCTAAACCTTTCAGTTCTTTGGTTCATTGCCTCTTCTTATGAATTAGATCTGGTAATTCATGTTCTGACACGACACGACACGGGTCGACACGAGATACGTTTAGCCGTGTTCGTGTTTGGCTTATCGTGTATCGTGTCTGAATCGTGTCAGACACGATTAAGATTATCGTGTTTCGTGTCGTAATCGTGTCAAGACACGATTAACACGTTTAAGACACGAGTGACACGCTTTAATTAACGTGTTAACACGATGACACGAAAGACCTGTTACACGACACGTTAGACACACGCCTAATTAAAACCCTTAAATAACTTATATTTTGAATTTCTAATATACCCAAATAATTATTATAAAAAAATATATTAAATTATCTTTAATTATATATATATATAATTATATATATAGTTTAGTTAATTGAAATATTTGAAAAATTATATCGTCTCAAACGTGTCGTGTCGTGTCAAGACCTATTACACGGCTTAATCGTATCATGTCATGTCGTGTCCCGTGTACACGTTTATAAACAGGTCTCGTGTTCGTGTTTGGATTTCGTGACACGATTATTAATCTTGTCGTGTTCGTGTCAGACCTAATATGTGTTTATACCCTATATAAACACGACACGAAACACGAATTGTCAGGTCTATTATGAATACATCAGGGTCCAGGGAGCAACTAACGATTTGAAGTATCAGTAGAAGGTGCCTTTGAAGTAGAAGGAGCATTTGAATTCTCAATTTGTAGTCTCATCAGATCCATATATCATCAAATCTTTGCCTTTATATGAGGGTGGTATATTTGATATGCATCTCTCGCAAAACCAGAAGGGTGGCATTTTATCAAGATCAAGATGGCAAGTTGGCAACATCTCTTGTGATAGGAATGGGCACAGTCACTGCATCGCAGAATCCCTCCCTCGTCCATCACCTCCACATTGCAAAAGCTTAATAATTTTCGAGTGCCGCAAAAATAGGTCAGGTTCTCTATAATTGGATATTCTATCACAAGGTATATCTTGTCTAGAACCCCCTGACTAAGTCCCTGAAGTTATGGATGTTTCAACAGCACATTCTTGTATACATAAAACACATCTCCGTAGATGTCTTGTATATCCATTGCAGATGTCATCATCGTTGTTCAAGCCGTCAATATAAAACTCTTGCACCCCATCTTTGTGGCTGCGACGGACGATTTGGCCTTCAACCTCTACGCCTTCCATTTTGTCAATACGGTATCCAGCAATCAAAGATTACCAAATTGTTTCCGAGCAAGATCTCTAAAAACTGATCTAATCATCTAACCCTTATCCTTCATGTCACCCCTCGACTCGGAATCGAGCACGGACAACCTCCACGATACCTCGTAATACGTGTTGCACGTTGTCGAAACATTCGGGTCCGGGGAATCTTGCCGAAACGACTTTGGAAAAAGAGGAGTCGCCACTAATCTTTTTTTCCGAGTGTGATTAGCCACCTAATGACCTCCTAAACCTAGTTAAATCCAAAGCTCAGCATTGGACCCACTAAACTTAAAGTCCGGTCTTCCAACCTAAATCTAGGTTCGGGAGTCTGTTACATTTGGGGAAGGATCAGCACCCCCAAATGCCCGTCAAATGACGGTACCTCTAATCTAAACTAAGATCTAGTGGGTCTAAATAAAAACGGTTGCTTTTATCTTATTTTCGAATGATGCATGAATTGGTGAATTTTATTTTAATCAGTAAACATCAGTGTACTTGAAATTAACCCGAGACCCTTCCCACGCATTATGGGGGTATCTCGGAGATAATTCAATCTCGGAGCGAGGACCAAAAATTCGTACCCGAGTACATTTATTTAGGGCCCACCCGTCATTGTAAAACAACTACTGCTTACTGATTCTTACTTAGCTAACTCTCATGAATGACAATTAAAGTGCATGGAAGATTGATCTTACTTACATGCATTAACACAAGTCTACCCAAAGTCAACTCCATAAATCCTTCCCACGCATTATGGGGGTATTTATGGAATGAACCGGTCTAGAAGGATCTCCCAGAAATTCGTACCCGAGTACATTTATCCGAAAGGTCCTTCATCTCGGCAAAAGACGTGTGTTAATGCATTTTTGAATGTAACAAGATGATATATAACATGTATAACATGAATGCATATGATTCTACTTTATCCCTATACTAATTACTAATTTATTACAAATCCCAAGGGCTTGATTAGGCCGATAACTTGAATAGTTAATGACTTAAAACAAAGGGAAACAAAAACTTAAGGGCCAAAACGGACGCACTTGGGACCTTTCTGCACACTAAAAAAACAATCAGTAAAATTCAGGAATCATCAAACATAAATAAAGCAAATCAGGTACTCAATTGCACAATCACCTTATGAACCTAAAAGCAAGTTATTAAAAGTAGAACTATTTCCTTGATTTAACTCAATTTAAAAGAATTAAACCTTTAAATTTAAGTTTTGATTCTTAAACTAAGATCAATTCAAATAGATTCACCAATCCCTCCTTGAGTTAATTCTTAATCAAAATAGTTTGACCTTTTAATTCAAAACTTAGATTTCCCAAATTAAGATTAGCCCATAATGATATAAAAATCAATTATCGTGCTAATTTTAATTTAAAAAAATTCAAGCTTTAAATCAAAAATCTCATCATTAAAATCAACTCAAGAAGTAATCAGGAATCCATTTTTGAATCAATTATAGTTTAAAAATTAAAACTTTATACTAAAGACTTGATTTTTTAGTTTAAGTTAAATTCCAAGAAAATACATTATCATATTCTAATTAATCATGCTATAACAAATAAAAATCACACCTTTAACAAAGAAATTAGCAACTTACATCTTAGACATGAACCTTCACTAAAATGAACCATTAAAGCATAAATACTAAATATTAACCTAATCCTTCATGCTTACTAAACGAGATCTACAAATCTAAAACTAAAAAAAAAACAAGCTTTTCAATGACACTCATATTTTAATATTTGAGACCTGGCTATCAAAATCATGCATGGACAATTTCAGGATCTATCATCAAAATTAATTAACAAAAATCAATCACATAAAACAAATTGGCATGAAATTGCATAAGTAACTAGCCATAAAGGATTTAATTGAACAGAAAAGAAAGTACCTGCCCAGAACGACGTCGTTTGGCCAAGAAGGGTTACTTAAGTCGCGTAGCCTTCTCCTCCTTCACTTTCTCCTTTCTCAACGCCCCAACTCAGAACCCTAAACTGCTTCCATCGATTCGCCTCATGAACTCATTCAAGTCGACTTCTTTTGCCCAAACATCCTCAGATTCGTAATCTTCGCCTCTTAATACCCGAAACCCCTTAAACAAAAACAAGGTTTTGCTCCAAATCGATCAAGAGAAAAACAAAAGAGAATCAATGGGGCCAAGTGACGCTTAGGCTAAATCCAAGGATTTGCCTTCGATTCTTCACTACCAGGCCCTTTTTCGATTCTTGTTCTAGTTTTTTTTAAAAAAAAAAAAATTTGAAGAGAAGAGAAGAGAAAGAAAGAAGCAGAAAGAACCCTAATTGTTTCTACCCGATTCCCCTCACTATCAAGCCGTACTAGACCCTCTCAATCTCAGGTATTTAAGGGACCTAATCTCTCCCTCCTTTTCACTGTTAGATCATTCCTACCAATCTTATCAACGTTTTTTCTTTTTTTTTTTTGTATTTTTTTCTCTGATTTTTCTATTTTCTGTTGAGCAGGTGAAGTGATGAGGATGAGGCTTGGTGAGCTGTCCAATGACTCACCCTCTTCTCGAACCTTCCCTTCAGTCAACAGGTCATTCTTCGAATCCTTTTAATTTCCTTGTTTTTTCTGAATTTTATTCCCATTTTCCTCTCTTTTCTGTTTCTTCGATTCCGATAAGCTCAATCTCCTCTTTTTTCTTCTTCTGTGAGTCAATCCGACGAATTTGGGCACGTGGTCTTAAAAAAAAATCAACACACCTCGCATGTAGTTTCCTCTCCTTTTTCTTTTTCAATATCTCTTTTGTTGATTATTGAGCAAAGATGATTAACAACCTGTTTTATCCTCTTCTGCTACTGAACTGACGTGGAGGGGATGAGCTGGCATGGAAATGAATTATTTTCCCCAGGTAATTTCCGCCTCTTACTACCTATTTTATATGCGCTTGCCATTTACCACTGATTCTACTAACTTTATGAACTTGATTGGTTTGACTCTGATCATGTGGCTTCACTGCATTGTTATTTATTTTGTCCCATGATTGCTTCCCCATGTGTACCACTGATATACGTTGTCCACATATGATTTTAGCCTACTTCCTATATCTTTGCTGAGTTAAAAAAAAACCTGCTGTGCTTGGTTGTTGATTTGTTGAACTATGACTTTGACTCTTTGACATGATTCTGCAGCCTTTCTTCTTTGATTACTCGCCCCTGAACCTATTGTATTGGCACTTAAATCCTATTGCCCTTAACTATTCTGAACTGCATTGCATTTTGGCATGCCTAATCTACATTGAACATCAAACGGCTTCTGCATTGTGTAAAGGCATGCTGACATGAACTTGTTGGTCCCATCGCTTGCATTTTGCTTATGACATGCTCTTTATATTTATGACATTGTCAACTGTTTACTCGATGCCCATAATCATAGATTCTGCAGTGTGAGCTTTGCCATGCTAACTGCCCTGATTTCTGCATTTGCTCTATGATGAGTTCTTAACCCACTGATACAGTTCTCCTATCTTGCATAACCTTTGTAGAAACTACTATTGGGTACCATTTCTGTTAAATTAAGAGCTGCAATCCTGTCTTGTGCCAACTGTCCATTGTTTTTCTTTCTTGAACCCATTTAGTTGTTGTCCTACTTGCTGTCATTTTATGATCATTTTATTGAACTGTTTGTGGCTGCATAGTATCACTCTTTGACTTGGTCACTTGCAATCTGACTTTGCTGCATGCATTCACTTCCCCTGGCTTTGATGGGATGATGAGGTCTTGAATTCAATCTTGAAACCTCTCAATCCCTAAAGCCTACAAACAAATCTTGCCCCAGGCTTGTGTTGTTCCATCTTTGCATGTTTGCTGCTATGCATTATGTAACTTTGCATTATTTTTTCCTTCCATCCCCTGCCTTTTTCACTATGTGATACTTGATGATTCTTGCTGATTTCTGATCTTGTGCTTGTACCATATGCCATTGACTTGTTGCTGTTGTGTTTTATTTGAGTATGCATGACACATTCACTAATTAATGGTGTTTGTGTCCTAAGCCTGGGGCATATTTTGCTCTAGACATGGCATGAATAAGTACCCATTGCTGCGTTTGGTATCTTACTCTGCTGCAGGTTGTTCATTTCTGTTGGCAAAAGGATTAAATTTCAAGGATATGAGACTCTAGGAAGGGGATATCAAACCTTACGGGATAAAAGAAAGAGGTGTAATCCAAAAAGACAAATTTAACTTCCTTTGTAAAATCTGTAGTTGTAAACATAGTTGCTAAGTCTTCACTCTCCTTTCTTTTGTTATTCTTTTGGACATTTGTAACCCGAACCTTGGGAGCTTAAAAGTGGAAGTATTTTATAAACTAGATTGCCAAGCCAATGAAATAAATCTCCTGAAATGACTCAATTAGAAATGCCAATGCTTGACTTTAACTTTGAAGTATGTACAACTAAATGCATGTAACCACTGGTCACTTAAAATGGATGTAATGGACATGGATGGTAAAGGAACCAACAGGCCTAAAAAGAAACGGCTATATGTTGTTACATTTCAAAAAGAAAAGCATGCTTAATGAGTAGATGATAATAAAATATGATCATTCTTAGATGCTTAGATGAGACAAGAATGTGACTAATGACACTAAAATGGATAGACTCAGACGCCCAAACTCCTCCTCAGGTAGAGCAATGCGGCACTTATTCCTCAGCTTCCCGAGCAAGGTAATCTTCAGCTGATTCTCCTTTCTTCTGAGAAAGGCGAGATAAATCAGGCAATGAAACTTCTGGCTCAATGCGGTAGAACTGGGTATGAAATGCTTTTTCCATATCCTCCAGTAGGCTAATGCCAGCCACAGCCAGGTTTGATCTATCTCCTCTGATTCACCGCTAGGCTCCAAGGACGAAGGAGTAAATGACAAGTTGCTAAACTAAGCCTATTACAAAACATGCAACAATACCAAATCTCTAAATAGAGTCAAGCCATAAAAAATGCCAAAAATGCATATTAAGATATTTTTTCTTCTTCCTCTTTTTTTTATTGCTTTTGTTTTCTTTTTTCAAATGCAATTTATATGACTAAAAAATGAATTAACTAATCTAAGCTAGAAGTAGACCTAAGATGACCAAAATGCCCCCTAAACGTGTAAATGACCAAAATGCCCCTGGACATGCAAATGATCAAAATGCCCCTAGATGATCCTGATGCCACATAAGACAAATTGATTTAAATTAAACTTTCTAGGACAAAAGTGGGTGTCTACACGCGTCACACGCACACGAGGTCTCGTGAAGCGTCAGTACCAAGGTCCAAAACAAAACAAAAGTAATAAACAATCCAAAGTATTATGATTATGAAAACAAACGATAGCTCTAAAATGTAGATAAGATATAAAACATGGTTTCGAAATCCAAACATCACAACAACAGAAGCCTCATGCTCAAATCCAAGGAAATAACCATATAAGTCATGAGTTTCCACTCAGCGGAAGCATAAATAGTCTTGCCAGTAAGGTCAAATCCAAAATCATAAGAGAAAAAAGAACAAACAGATAAGTTACGACTGCCAGTGGAACCCGCACGTAGTGAGTAGTACCTCTACGGAGTAAGCTAACCTCCTAAACCACCGACTCGGCACAACAAGGAAAGCTCAACTCTATGATCTTGAAATCACAACAACGAAAGTGGGGTGAGAACAAAAATATGTACCTAGTGAGTGAGCCACCCTCAAAAGAAAATCAGAGGAGGGCGGGGTGCATTCACAACCAAAACAACTTATTAAAATAGTTTATAATAAAAGCAATCGGTAATATCAAAACCATGAATCTAAATCCAGTTCTTGATTTAAAACCAGGGGCTGCCATCAAAATATATCCGAAGTGACCTTGGCCGGAGTTAACCTCCGGAACCGTTAGGGGCATTTTTGTCATATGGATCCACAACAATAACAATGGTTCGCCTAACATATCCAAGTACTAGCTAGTATACCACCAAAACAAACCATACGTACTCTCTGGATTGCGTCCAATCTACAAGTCCCCGTATGCTTTTCAACTACTCAAAACCATTTTAAGATTTGCTCATGCACCCAAAATAATTTAATAAAAATCATTTATAAAACATATTAATAAAAGCAAAATGAAAACAATTTCCTCAACGGGTTCTCCGTTGAAGAAAGCCCACTCACAGTTCGGGGTCTCGTATACCCCAAGGTTCGTCCTCTGTGAGTCAAATCAAGTGTCCCGACCGGCATCTCTATCGCCTAGTGGAGGGAACCAGACATCAATGTCATCAGTATTAAAACTCAATAAAAACAATGATAATAAAAACAAAATATAATAGGATCCCAAAGAGTCATAAACATGCCCAACTAAGGCTTTATTTAATTTCGGAATGGTTCTAAGAGTTTAAAGCCTCTTTCTGTGGCTAAATCGGTATTTTCTAGCATTTATGGGTAAAATCGTAATGATGACCCTTCACAATAGTTGACAATTTCTTTTACAAAGTCACTATGACATCTCCGTCACTCTAACGGTAAAATTCGTATGCTTAAATTGACAATTAAAGCTTCTAGGGGCAAATTAGTAATTTTTCCAATAAGGGTGTAGAGCAAGAAATTTCGGCCAATCAGAAATTTCCTACAAATTTCTTTTGAGAATTTATCCTTAAATTTATTGGATATTTTCTTAGGAAAAATGGTAGATAAATATGTTACATGGTCTAACCAATTAAATTTCAGTGTTTAATGGTTTGACCAATCAAAATTAAGTTGTGAGTCATCACCTTTTATCTCTAATTAAATTGAGATAATTGGTAAATAAATTGCATCATCTGGCCAATCAAATCTCAAGGTTTCAAGTATTAACCAATCAGAATTCACTGTTGTGTCATCTTATTTATCTCTAAATAATTAGATAAATAACAAGGAGAAATTAAGTTATCTTGAAACTCTCCATCCCCCACTATAAATACCAAGCTCCCAAGTCATTTTCAACACACACAATTCAGAAAGCAGAAAAGCTCTGAAGCAGAAAAGCTCTGAAGTATTTCAGATGTTCTTATTCTGATCTTCACCAAAGCTTAAGAAGATCCACGTATGTGGAAAATTCTTCTTTCAAAGAAGATTTAATTATTGAAGAACTACTGAAGACCCTGTTATTGGGGAATTATTGAAAGAAGATCCACGTATGTGGAGAATTCTTCTTTCAAAGAAGATCCAAGGAAGATTATCAAAGATTTACAGAAGCTCGCTTTCAAGAAATTATTATTTTGATCTTCATCAACATATTTGAAGAAGATATTTGTGTTCGTTCAAGATCAAGTCGCCAAGACCCTTGATTCAAATTATCATCAATTCGAGATCAAGTCATCAAGACCCTCGAATCAAATCAAACTCCCTTATCAATTCAAGACCAAGTCATTCGACCCTTGAATCAAATCAAATCAAATCAAGTTCTCAGATTATCATCAAGTTCAAGATTAAGTCATTCGACCCTTGAAGCAAATCTTGAAGCATAATTTTGCAAAGGAGAAGAATCAGAGGACAATTTCTTATTATTAGAATTTCCAAAGATTGTACCTGCATCAATTTGATCAATCAATAAAATTTTTATTTGTCTCCAATCTTTCTTGTCTTAATTTTAGACTTTGAAATTTTGTGTGTTACAAATTTTGGCACACCCAGTGGGACAATCTTTGCCTCTCATCTCTTTTCCTGAAAATTCAAATCATCAAAAAAAAATTTTGATGGCTTCATTGGAAGAACAAGTTGCATCACTCGCTAAAGCGGTGGAATCACTAGCCAACAACATCAAAGAAAAGGATGAACAAATTTCCTTTCTAATGATGAAAGTCGCTGAAAATAAAGGCAAAAACAAGCCTCAAACTCTCCAACAAATTGATGACAATAAAAATATTCAAGAATTTGGTGAAAATTCCACCAAAGTTGCTGCAGAAGATCTTCAAAGTATTTCTTCTAATCAAATCAAGGAGCTCATCAAAGAGACAATCAAAGATCAAGCTGAAAACATTGCTCCTCTTTCCTACACTTATGCAAAGCCTTATTCCCAAAGGATTGATTGCATGAAGATGCCTGACAACTATCAACCGCCAAAGTTTCAACAGTTTGATGGCAAAGGAAACCCAAGACAACATGTCGCCCACTTTGTGGAAACATGCAACAATGCTGGCACTTATGGAGACCTTATGGTCAAGCAATTTGTTCGCTCTTTAAAGGGCAATGCTTTTGATTGGTATACGGTTCTCGAACCTGGGTCAATTGACAATTGGGAGCAACTTGAGCATGAATTCCTAAATCGATTCTATAGCACTCGGTGCATTGTCAGTTTGATTGAACTCACAAGTACACGCCAATGCAAAGATGAAGCTGTGATTGACTACATAAATAGGTGGAGAAATCTCAGTCTCAATTGCAGAGAAAAATTATCTGAAGCTTCTGCACTTGATATGTGCATCCAAGGTATGAACTGGACCCTGCACTATATTCTTCAAGGCATTAGGCCAAAAACTTTTGAAGAATTGGCAACTCGAGCACATGATATGGAGCTTAGCATTGCAGTTGGTGGCAATCAAGAGCCGCTTGTTCGAGAACCAACAGAACACAAAGGGTGCAAATTTGTGACTAAAGAAGTTGAAAGCAAGCAGTCTATGGCAGTAAGCATAAAGCCTTTCAAGACAACCAGTGACTCCAAAAAGGTGAAATCCAAATCCTCCCAAGAGAAAATCAAAATTTCTTTGAAGGAAAAGCGAGAAAAGGAATATCCATTCCTTGATTCTGATGTCCCAAAGATGTTGGAAGAACTTTTGAAATTTGATCTCATTCAATTGCCTGAAATGAAACGGCCTAAAGAAGCTGATAAGGTGAATGATCCAAACTATTGCAAGTTTCATCGTTTAATCAATCATCCAGTGGAAAAGTGTTTCATTCTCAAAGATAAAATCATGGAGCTTTACACAGAAGGAATGATTGAGTTTGACGATGAAGTCGCAACATCAAATTTTGTTATGGCAATTCCAATTCCAAGTATGAAATTTGGATCTCTTGATCCTATGAAAATGCATGCCAAGTCAACTTCAAATGATGATGTCAAGCAAGCCAATGGGGGCAATGCTCGCTCCTAAGCACGAGCCTAAACTGCACACCAAAAAAAAAACCCCCAAAGAACTACGAAAATGACTTGATCCTTCATTTCTTGGAGGTACGTAGGCAACTTGGTGCCCCTTGCCAAGTTCAGTCAACCCAAAAAAAAAAAAAAAGGCTCGCTAAGTTGAAAATCCTGCAAAGGACGACTTAGGCAAAAGTTAGAGCCAAAAAAAAAAAAAGGGCTCGCTAAGTTGAAAATCCTGCAAAGGACGGCTTAGGCAAAACTTAGAGCACAAAAAAAAAAATTGAACTACGTAAATGACTTGATCCTTCACATTTGAGGGTACGTAGGCAGCTTGATTCAAATTGTCAAGTTCAGTCACCCAAAAAAAAAGTCCTTTGAACCTAGTTTTGGTTCAATTCAAAGTCTCAAAATTGGCAAAGACATTTGGAGAAAGTGTTTTGCAAATATTTTCTCAAGTCATGCAAAGCTGCAAACAAAATCACCAAGGATCATCTCAAAGTACAACATGCAAAGGTGTAAGCAAATTTAGCACCGAAAGCATATCAAGATTCAAGACTTGCCTACTTGCTATACTCCAAATCGTGTACGTAAACAAGTCTTGAGGGGGCATTTGTAGAGCAAGAAATTTCGGCCAATCAGAAATTTCCTACAAATTTCTTTTGAGAATTTATCCTTAAATTTATTGGATATTTTCTTAGGAAAATGGTAGATAAATATGACACATGGTCTAACCAATTAAATTTCAGTGTTTAATGGTTTGACCAATCAAAATTAAGTTGTGAGTCATCACCTTTTATCTCTAATTAAATTGAGATAATTGGTAAATAAACTGCATCATCTGGCCAATCAAATCTCAAGGTTTCAAGCATTAACCAATCAGAATTCACTGTTGTGTCATCTTATTTATCTCTAATTAAAATTAATTATTTAGAGATAAATAACAAGGAGAAATTAAGTTATCTTGAAACTCTCCATCCCCCACTATAAATACCAAGCTCCCAAGTCATTTTCAACACACACAATTCAGAAAGCAGAAAAGCTCTGAAGCAGAAAAGCTCTGAAGTATTTCAGATGTTCTTATTCTGATCTTCACCAAAGCTTAAGAAGATCCACGTATGTGGAAAATTCTTCTTTCAAAGAAGATTTAATTATTGAAGAACTACTGAAGACCTTGTTATTGGGGAATTATTGAAAGAAGATCTACGTATGTGGAGAATTCTTCTTTCAAAGAAGATCCAAGGAAGATTATCAAAGATTTACAGAAGCTCACTTTCAAGAAATTATTATTTTGATCTTCATCAACATATTTGAAGAAGATATTTGTGTTCGTTCAAGATCAAGTCACCAAGACCCTTGATTCAAATTATCATCAATTCGAGATCAAGTCATCAAGACCCTCGAATCAAATCAAACTCCCTTATCAATTCAAGACCAAGTCATTCGACCCTTGAATCAAATCAAATCAAATCAAGTTCTCAGATTATCATCAAGTTCAAGATTAAGTCATTCGACCCTTGAAGCAAATCTTGAAGCATAATTTTGCAAAGGAGAAGAATCAGAGGACAATTTCTTATTATTAAAATTTCCAAAGATTGTACCTGCATCAATTTGATCAATCAATAAAATTTTTATTTGTCTCCAATCTTTCTTGTCTTAATTTTAGACTTTGAAATTTTGTCTGTTACAAAGGGTAAAATGGTAATTTCACTTGTATTTGACCCATAACTATGCTTAATTATCAATTTTGACTTTCGGGGGCAATTTAGTCATTTTGGGGTCCGACTTAAGCTTAGGGGTAAAATTGTAATTTTAAAAATTGCGGGTCAATTCCGGTTTAATCCAGTTCAGATCAAGTCAATTCGGTTCGGTCATATCAGGTCAAACCGTTTTGCTAGAACAGGTCTGGCCCAAGCCGCTGTTGGCCGCATTTTTTTTTTTAAATAAATTTCAGCCCCTTTAATACTATTCTTTTTACACCATTTTTCATCCAAGAATTACATTCCCACATGCCCAATTCAATGCAATATCCACACTAACTTCAAAATCAACATCAACCATCAATTTATCCATAATTAAAACAATAAATCACTTAAAGAGCTAGACTAAAGTTCATCCAAACTCCAAATATGTAAAATAGCACCAACAATTCCAAAAACAAAACCAATAATCATCTTAACTTCTTAATATTAATCTTATGAACCAAAAATGCAAGCCAAAAACTCACCAAAAATAGAAAATCCAAGCACACCCATAACTCCCTTTCTCAAGCTTTAAAATCACCTTTTTCTCACGAAATTACTTGATTTCTTGCTAGGAAATTGAAGAGGACATTGCTAGGATTAATTTGGCACCTTTGCATGCTACTTTGGTGGAGATTTGGAGATGATTCACTTAGAGAGAGAGAGAGAGAGAGAGAGAGAGAGAGGTTCGGTTAGAGAGAGAAAATGAAGAGAAATTTTGATGGAGGAAGGAAGAAGATGGTCCGGCCAAAAATGAAAATTTTGGCCAATATATATACTTAGAGGCAAAATGATGATTTTGCCCTTCAAGTTCCTTAACCCTCTCAAATAAATCCTTTAATTCACAATTCTTATCAATTTGGTCCTCAAATCAATTCCTTCATCCAAATTCTTCAACTTAGAATAAAAAATCAAACACAATAATTCCAACTTAAATTCTTAATAATGTTATTTCTAATTTTCTAATAAAATTACGATATTACACTTTAGGATATCAACAATGGTCTTGGCTGCTGGTTATTGTTTGTCCAGAGTATATCTTTTGGTATCGCTACATCAGTGAATTTCCGAATGTTGTTCTCATTGGCTGCAGCTGATTTGATCTCGTTTACAACCTTAAGAGACTTTAAGGTAAGCATATACCTCAAGCAAATCCCTAATTGTAATCAGATTACTTTCGCTACAATCTCGACAATATCGAGCGATGCGGTTGAGTTCTTCACACTGCAAATCTTCAATGATTTTGTCAATTTCCATGCTGCAAAGTTTCTCATCTATATGAGAATCAACATTTCCAGGACCAAACTTGTAACCCCATCTACCAAACCATGTATGCACATAGGCAACTCCATGTAGCAGACAGAGCTCCATATCATGTTTAGTTGAATCATCCTTGAGAAAAATTTTCCTGAAGAATGGAGGAGAGGTGAAAGAAAACACAACATTATAAATTCACACCATCAATGATTAGATACATATCAAATCTTCTTTAGCTAATTAATGTCTAAGGAGGATGAAACCATCTCTCAATTGTTCTTAGACCATTCTCAATATTAATAAGAACAACCTTTCTACAGCAGAAATATTACCATGCTTTCAGTATTTCACACATAGTGTCCCATGTGTCCATGATTTGTCTACTAGATAGCTTCTTAGAACCCCCTTGCAATCCATTGATCCAGAGTACATGACCAACCCCGCTACAGTGATACACACCGTGCAAGAAATGTGAGTTATCTTTTGATAGCACATCCTGTCTGAGAGGTTTAGTCCAATCTTAATCTTTGGTTATCACTAGATGGTAATTCTTCTTGCAGATTAAATGGCTTACTAGATGGTAATTCTTCTTGCAGATTAAATGGCTTTTCCACCCTAAACAACAACAAGAAATCAAAATTTAAAGGACTGATCGAAATCCAAGTGCTAGATGCTAATTATGAAATAGAAAGATATCATCATCTCATCAAATCAAAAGTTATAACAAACAAAATTAACCTAAACAAGACAAATTAAAAGGCAAGATATCGAGTACTTATGCAGAATTTTGTCCAGTATGTGCAAACTCAATTCCAAGCTTCTGTTAAATGCATAAGGTCAGATAACGGTCAAGAGTTCAATGTTCTCTCTTTTTATCAAGAAAAAGTGTTGTTCATCAGATCTTTAATATTTATACACCACAACAAAATTTTGTAGTTGAAAGAAAGCATCAAATGTGGCAAGAGCCTTAAGATTTCAAGCAAAATTACCTATAGCTTTATGAGGGATTGTTCTTCATGTTGTTTTTCTCATTAATAGAATACCTAGTGTTGTTCTTTATAATGTTTCTCCTTTTGAGTTATTGTTTTGCAAGAAGCCTGATTATGATACTTTAAGAGTGTTTGGCTGCTTAACATCAGTGGTAGAGCCAGGATTTCAATCTTAAGGGGCCGAACTAAGGGATTTTTTTATACTTCTTTTTTTGTTTGATTAAGGGTATTTTCGAACTTTTTGGGTATGAGATTAATCCCTTTACGATTGGCAGCGTAACATATTAAAACCCTCCCAACAAATGGGACTCCAAGAATTAAACTTGTATTCTCAACCGTACTGAGATGGAGACTACTTATCAGTTACCATTTCAACCAATCACTTCATATATTTTATCTTAAATACCATATGAAAATCATATAGTATATGACATTCATATATATAATGTAGACAACATGCAAAGAAAAAAAGTTTTATTAATCCCAAATTTTATTGAGTTATAAAAAAAGAAGGGATAGAAATTTGATTTGAAATAATGGTGACAAATGGTTCTTTTTAAAAAATGATAAATGGTTATGGGCTTTAAAATAGTGTGTTTGCTTTTATACTTTTTTTTTGTTAATTAAGGGTATTTTCAATCTTGGGTTTTGAATGGAAGAAATCATCAATTTTTTGTCAAACTAAGTCTAATGATATTCTTTTTTTCTTTTGCCAAAAACTAACGCTAAAGTACTATATAGTTCTGTGGGGCCATGGTTGTTCTTCTTGGGGGGCCACAGGTAACAAATAATATTTACTATATAATATTTTATACATATTAATAGGAAAGCTTTGAGAATCTTGGGGGGGGGGGGGGGCCACATGGCTCCACCCCTGCTTAACATATGCTTCAAATCATTGTTATGTTCGAAACAAGTTTGACAGTAGGACTATTAAATCTGTTTTCTTAGGCTTCTCTCCAGGGATTAAAAAGTATAAGTTGTATGATTTACAGTTTCATAAGGTGTTTCATTCTAGGGATTTTCATTTTTATGAGAATATTTTCCCCTATTCCATTCCTACTAACAGTTTGCAAACTCAAAGATCAAAAGCTGCAAACAACCTCGCTCTTCCTGTTCTTGGTCATTTTCCAGAAAATTTCAACACAATTGATCCTTTGGGGGTAGAAGTGCCTAACACAAGGGAAACTAATGATTAAACTATGTTCCATAACACTGCAAAAACAAGTTCAGATCATTCATTGCTTCAGATTCAACTACTTGTTCATCAACCTGATGAACATATTCATGCTGTTCATCAGGAAAATTCAGAAAACCCAGAAAATCATTCTCTTTCCGAGTCACAATAGATTCTAACTTCAAATACTTTACATGTTCTTCCAGACATGCAAACACATTCTGAATCTCAAAACAGAACTCATATAGCCTTAAATCCTGATTCATCAACTTCAGCTCATCAACTAAGGATGATGCGCCCAAGGCTTATCATGGAAGGAATTATGCGCCAAGGACTTATTATAGACTTGAAGACAAGCATGGAGAGCATGGGAAGGATGATCAAGGGCTGCAAGGAAGCGTGGACAAGCTTAAAGGAGAGGATGGAATCGTAATTCACCAAGAAGATGCCATTAAGATGCCATTTGATCCTTTGAAGATGCCATTAGGTCCGATGACAAGACCAAGAGCTAAGAGATTCAAGGATGCACTCATGGGCCTTGTTCGAACTCATCTTGAAGACTTGATGACCATTGAAGTTCAATTGAAGAGCTTTGGTGATGATTTGGGCAAGAAATTACAAATTAATTACAAGTTCATCACTTTGCTTGCTATTGATTCTAAATGGCCGGATTGATATCATGGCATGAGCCCATTATCATTAGTTATCTTTGTTTGGGCTTAATTCTATCTTAGATTAGCTTATTTTTAAGTTTGGACCTTATTTGGATTGGGCCTTGGTTGACTAAGTCCAATCCTTGTTTAATTATGTCTTTATTTCCTTTTCCTAGTTGGGTTTGGACTAGTTTTTCCCTAGCCCTTATATTTGGACGAAAATTAGGATTTATTTTAGGATTTTGGTTGACCCTATGTCTATATAAGGCCACCAATATCTCTTGTAAAAGTTGAAGCTTAAGTTAATCAATAAAGTTGAGAGGTTTATACCCACATCGATTTCTTTGGCTTCATTGTTCTAGTTTGAGCAAACTTAGGGTTCTTCATCTTGTAGAGTCCTAGCAAGCAATTAGGTTGAGATAACTTAGTTGTTTGTGAATCTTGTGATCTTGAGAATTCAATTGCAGGTCTAATTGAGTGCTTAAGGCCGACGAAAGAGGGGGGATAGCTTTGTGAAGATCATCGACATACAAGTCTAGGAGTTGAAGAAGTTCAAGTCGACTTTGGTGGATATTCAAAGGGGATTTTGAATCTAATACAACTAGATTCGTATCAAAGGAGGAGTACCAGAATTAAAACAAGGCCTGGTCATTTAGCAAACTTCAAAGGTGGTTATGTTAGACGAACTAGTCCACATCCTTTACATCAAGTCTTTACTTATGGCAGACTTTCCACTTCACATCAAGCTTTTCCTATTATGCTTGATCATGAAAACGAACCTAAAACTTACAAAGATGCTGCAAGTAGCTCAAACTGGCAGCAAACTATGAAAACTGAGATTGAAGCACTAGAAACTAAAGACTAACTGTGAGTTAACAAACTAACTCATATGGATAAGATAACTAACATTAGTTAACTAACAGAATAATTAACTTCTCTTAATATCTAACATCTTTTGAGAATTCTCTGAAAAGAAACTTTTAAGCAGTAGCAATTAGGATTTAAAGAGTTGAAGAATTAAAGAATTAAACAAATAGAAAACAGAAAAGGAACTTAAACAATTCAAGAAAGAAAGAAAGATCTAGAAAGGAAATAGACAAGGAAACAAACATCTACAAAACATAATTAAAGAACAGTAAAAAGAGAAGAGAGAAGGTGAAGAGGATTAGAACAACCTGGTGAAGGAAAGATATCATCATTTTATCAAATCAAAAATTATAAAAAACAAAATTGACCTAAACACGGCAAGATATCGTCATCTTTTAAGAATTCTCTGAAAAGAAACTTTTAAGCAGTAGCAATTACGATTTAAAGAATTGAAGAATTAAAGAATTAAACAAGCAGAAAACAGAAAAGGAACTTAAACAATTAAAGAACAAAGAAAGAGAATAGAAAGAGACAAGGAAACAAACAGCTAGAAAGCAGAAATTGAACTTGAATTAAAGAACGGAGAAAAGAAAAGGTGAAGAGGATTAGAACCAACCTGTGGTGTTACACAAGATACATGAAGTTGTTGAAGACAACTCCTCAATGATGTAGAGTGGAACATCAACATTGTAATCTTCATTCTGCAGATAAGTTTTGCAGACAGCCATTCCATTTATGATGCCTTCGCTCTTAGTATGTTCATCCATGAATTCTCTTATTTTCTCGATGAATAAGCCAGAAGCGGGAGCGGTAGGTCGCAAGTCTTTCAGAATCAAAGTTTTTCTTTTCGTCATTTCTCCGAGAATTCTCTTATTTTCTTTTTTCATCGATGTTAACGGAGTTTTTGGCTTTTGGCTCTGATCACGTAATATAGTTGAGCACTGAACAGTAGGAGGGATATTTATTGGCAGTAAGTCTTGAAAATTTGGGAATGTTGGCGACACGGTATCATATTCACAATTGAAATACAATGCGTTTTGTTATTTAATTATTTTTATTTATACTAGTCCTCACTTTCACGTGCAACACACATGACCCAGTCTGTTTTAAATTAAATGAAGATGAAAATCTTAAGCATATTACTAATTTTGTCCTAAAGAAGCCTATTATTAGAGCTGACAAAATTTCACCCGAGTGCGTGTATTCGACTCGATCGCCTGAAACCAAACCTTATCCAATCCGATTCCACCAAAAAATCCGCTCAATCTGAAACCGAAATGACCTGACCTGAACCCGATCAACCCGAGAGATTAATCCGAAATTACCCGAATCAGGATTAATAATATTTAAATGAACCGAATTCGAAAAGACATGAACCTGAAAATCGAAGACTCAAACCCAAAATATAGGAACCATATGACCCAAAACCAAAAAAAGACACGAACCAAAATTGACCAAAACCCAAATGACCTGACATTTGAGCGATCCGAACGCAACCCAACCTGAAACTGAAAAATAATTAACCGAACCCTTATAACCCAAACTTTCCTTGCCCCAAACTGACATAAACCAAATCCAACCCGACCAGCCCATTTGTATATATTGGGTTTTACTATCAAAGTAACATAAGAAATTATCCCACTCAAAGAAAAATATTAACAAAGTAAAACATCAAATTTGAATCCACAACAAGAGTTACATTTATCAAGCAAAAAATTAATTATACGTCAACTAAAATAATTGCACGTTAGGGAAATAATAAATTTTAATCATAATACATTATTATTATAAACTACTATCAAATAGTAAGATGTCAATCATAATAAATTTTTAAATTAAAATGGTAAAAATAAAATAATTATAAAATATTGAATTCAATTAAATGAAAATGGAGTTTTTAGTAGAATAAAACTGTATATTAAAAAAATTAATATATCATAATTTTTATTGAAAAATAGTAAAATGGTAAAAATAAGGTAATTATAAAGATATTATATTTAATTGAATAAAAATAGAGCTTTTAGTAGAATAAAACTATAATAGTTAAGCAATAACATTTAAAAAATATGTTTAAAAAATAAGGGTATTATGGTCGATTCAAAAGTTTTACAAAACTTGTACTTATATAATATAATATAATATAATAATGAGCGATCCAAAAGTTTTACAAGAAGTTGTAGACTTTTTAATATAGTATAGATTTATTTTCCTATTCTGTCTTGTCTTTTCTTCTGTCGCCTCCCCCTTTAGACCTCTGGTTTGTTTCTCCAATCCCTCCTTTTGGGTTCATCTTTTTTATTTTTTTAAAATTAAAATCCAACGTTGTGGCCAAAATAAATAAATAAATAAAATCTAACGTGTGGTTTCATTCTCTCTATCCGTTAAGAGTTAGAATTATATTTGTCTATTCGTTACTCTCTTTTTTTTCTACACTATTCCTTCTCTTTAAATTGTTTTTATTTGTTGCTGTCACATGAGTCTGATCAATCAACACTCTTGAAATGCGGTTGGAATGTGAATTCTGAGAATTTAGGTAGCATTGATATGAATAAATCCAATGTGATTAGGATTTTGACTGATTTATTTGAGGAATTTTTGGTTGCTGATGCCATAATAATTCTTAAAGAGTCTTTCTTTGAGACATGTGAAAAAGTTTCCTTGTAATCGATACCTTCCTTTTGAGTATAGTCCTTGGCAACGAGTCTAACTTTATATAGTTCGATATTGCCATTTGAGTCACGTTTGGTTTTGAAAATCCACTTACAACCAACTCTTTTAGAACATTTTGGCAATTCGACGAGGTCCCAGACTTTATTATGTTCCATGGACTTTAACTCATCTTTCATGGCATCAATCAACTTGTCAGCCTCATTACTTTCTATGGGTTGTGAAAACGAAACTAGATCTTTATCAATTCCAATGTCAAAATCTGACTCTTGCAAATAAACCACATACTCATTAGCAATGGATGGCCTTTACTCTTTTTGAGATCTTCTTAATGCCATTTATTGTGGTTCAGATATGTCAGAAATTTGTGAATTCGTTTCTTCATGAGGTGCTTCTTCATTCAAATGTTGCTCATTGTGACATTTTGATTAGGTGTGGATAAAGGAACATTTATGGGTAAAGAAACATCCACCCTAACTTCCCTTATTTCCATAACTTGCTTTTCAGCACTCCCACTAACCTCACCATTTTTAAGGAATCTACCATTACCAGTTTCAACAATTCTTGGACTATGGTTTGGACAGTAATACCTATACCCTTTAGATTTCTCTGGGTAACCAATAAAGTAACCACTGATCGTTCGAGAATCTAACTTCTTTTCATGTGGGTTATAAAATCTTACTTCCGTTGGGCAACCCCAAACATGTAAATGCCTTAAACTAGGTTTCCTTCCTATCCACAGTTCAAAAGGAGTCTTTGGAACTGCTTTGCTAGGAACCCTATTTAGCAAATACATAGCGGTTCTAAGTGCATACATCCATAAAATTTGGGTAATGAGGAGTTACTCATCATACTCCTAACCATATCCATTAATGTTGAATTATGCCTTTCAGCTACACCATTTTGTTGAGGTGTACCTGACATTGTGTACTGCGCACATATGCCACAACTTTCGAAGAACTTTGCAAATGGACCTGGGCATTACCCAGATTCATCATATTTTCCATAATATTCACCACCCCTGTCAGATCTTACAATTTTCACCTTTTTATCTAATTGCCTTTCAACCTCATTAATAAACACTTCGAGAGTGTCTACAGATTGAGATTTTTCATTCATCAAGTATAGATAACCATAACGTGAAAATCATCGATAAAGGTGATAAAACACTTTTCTCCACCAAAAGATGAAACATCAAAAGGTCCACATATATCGTGTGTATAATTTCAAGAATTTCAAGAAGCTGGCTACTTCTTGTTGTTCCTTTCTCTTTATGCTTAGTTTGCTTTCCCTTGATGCAATCTAAACATAAACCAAAATCAGTAAAATCTAAATTCGTAAGAATTTCATTCTTTACTAATCTTGTTAACCTTTCTTTGGATACGTGACCCAGACGTTTATGCCACAAGAAAGTAGAATTTTCATTCAGCAAACTACGCTTGCTTCCAACATTATGATAAACAGTAAATAAGGATTCAGCAAATGATTTATCAAGTTTAAACTTGTATAAACCATCAGTAAGAACACCAGAACCATAAAGCATTCTTATTTAACTTAAAACATCCATGTCCAATGTTCAAACAAAAACCCATAATATCCAATTTCATTTGGATTTGTGGTTTGGATCGTAAGGAATCCCTTCATCATGTTAGAAACATAAGTAATTGCTCTAGTATTAAGCCACCAAGTATTAGAAGGAACTTCAGCTAAGTTTGATTCATAACATACAGAATCATAATGTATGATACCTTTCTTTTCAAACCAAGCTTTACATTTAGGCAATCTTTCTGATAGTGTCTTTCCCTTTTACAGAAATGACACTTATCTACCAGTTTTTTCTTCTAAGTTGTCTGAGGTGCATTATCAGACATCTTTTCCTTCTTAAACTTCTTGCGCTTAGGCTTGGGTTCCTTTCCATCGTTGACCCATGAGATTAATAGAATGACTTCCCCATCTTTTTCAGACGTGATTCCTTCTGAGCGAGCCTACTGGACAATTCATCAACATCCCACTTATCCTTAATGGCATTATAGTTAATTTGGAATTGTCCATACTCAGGAGGCAGTGAGTTCAGAATGAACTGCATCATGAAGGATTCATCCACATTCATTCCCAAGGTCTTAAGTCTTGCTGCAATGTTAGTCATTTCAATAATGTGCTTTTGCATACTGCGCGACCCATCAAACTTCATGGTCGTCAGTTCTGCCATTAGAGTACCAGCCAATGACTTATCAGCATAACGAAAATGCTCTTTCACAAATGTTAAATATTCTTTAGCACTTTCTGTTTGTGGGAGAGTGCTCTTAATTTTGCTGGCAATAGTCATTCGCATAAACATAATGCTCAATCTATTGGACCGTTCCCATGCTTTATAGTGCCACTTCTCATCCTCACTGCTTTCATCAGTAAGAGCAGGAGGCTTATTTTCCAAATGTGCCAAGTCAAGATTCTAACACACCTAAATGGAACTTGTCTTGTTCGCACCATTCAGATAAATTTGCACCATTGAAAACAGTCACAGATGCAGCATGCGAATGAATACGAATAATTGCAAACAATACATATTCATGCTTAGATTCCATAAGAATTCAGATTCATTATCAATTAGAGTATATATACAGATCACCTTTGGGTAGATACTATAATATACTATCATAAATTCAATACCATTATGTAACTTTGTAGGCAAATAATTATTCTCAATCAAATATACAAGACATCTTTGGATATACAAATATACTTGACTAAAGAATAAAATTTACCTCAATGAAGTTCATCATTATTTGATTTACCTTTGGGCAAATCCGAAAGTGCTATTATTATTGAACTTCATATATCCATTCATGCATGATATAATAATTTAGTTTGGCCACTTTGGTGACTAACAAACTACATGAGTATAACCGTGCTCATAAGATTTAATTCATATTTGAAAGAAAATTACAAATATAAATATATCACAGTAAAACAGATTCATGGGTATAAGATTAAAACAATCAAGTTTAATATATAACCCAAATAGATCTATGTCTATGCATAAAAGATTGAAATAAGTCGAACTTATCATAAGGCCAAAACACATCAATGGCTGAATTGAAATCCATCATCATATTATAATATATATATATATATATATATATAAGACTTGTTTCTATTGTTCCTAATAAAGAATCATTAAACATAATATGTCTTTCATCTCTTAAGACAATTAAAATTGAGGTATTTTTTGTTGCTTCTATACTAAGGGGTTTTACACCTACTTGGACTAATCCAAAATGAATATATTTGTATTTTTGCTCTTTAAGTTTATTAATGAGTGTTTTATCAAGTAATTGAATAGTTTGATATTCCTTTTGGATAGGAAGACTCTTTTCCTTTGTTTTTATAATGTAATTACAGAAAGCATTAAAATTCTCAAAGGTTGTTTCTTGTATATTTGATTTATAGGGACAATAGGAATGTTCCAATTGTCAAATTTTTGGGGAACATTTTCATAATGTTCTTCTTGTTCATTAACCGTTTGAGAGGCTTGGTCAGAATCTTGGGATTTAATGGAAACTGAACTTGTAGAAGAGTTGGTTCTCCTAAGAAATGGTAACATCTTTTATTTTCTATTTTCTTACTAAATGGGAGTTCTACTATCAATATTATCAAAAATTACTAGAATTACCTACAGGGATACTAAGTCTACTTTTGCCTAAGCCATGGCTTAACAAGACTCTTGTATCAAAAACTCAGCAATTATAGCAAAATTTTTTAATAAAGCTAGTTATACCAATAATTAGAAAATGAAAACAAAATAATGTTTCAAAAATCTTAGAATTACCTGCTCCTCCCTGGCTCGGATACCAGACAATCCCGTAGATCAGAGGATAGGAACTTTGATTGGAAGTAGAATAATTTTAAGATTTTGAGTACTATAAAATTGAAACAATTTGAGGAAAAGAAGTAACCTTTGGATAAAATTTGGAGAATATAATTGGAAGAACGTATGGAGATCTTTTATTTCTTTGTATGAAATTTGAGCCTGCCTCTTACATTTGATTCTGGAGCTTTTATAGAGGGAGAGCTCCGTCACTCAATACAATTTCAATACAATCAATAATTCTACTTTGTACTATTGACATAATTGGAATCAATAATTCTACTTTGTACTATTGACATAATTGGAGACAATTTTTGCAGGGATTCCTTCATAATTTTGCTTTCTCTCCATCCAATGAGTCAGCTTTGCATTATTGACATAGTTGGAGACAATTTTTGTAGAGATTCTTCATGATAACTTTGCAGACTATTGGCTTTATCTTCATCCAATGAGTCAGCCTTGCATTATTGACATAGTTGGAGGCAATTTTTGCAGAGATTCTTCATAATTAGGATAAGTTTTCAGACAATTATTTTTCCTTTGCAGACCATTATTTTTCCTTTTTTTTTGAAATCTATTTTTTCTTCCTGGTTTTTGCCATCTTAACTGTAGTGGAGTCTTCTGCCAGATCCACAGTTCTTTCTGATGATGTTTGGGATGCTTCTTCCTCTTCCTCTGTTTCAGAATCAGAATCCATCGAACTTAGCATTTCTGCCATAAGCTTCTTGTATTCTTTTTTGGTTTTTGCTTGTGCTAGTATAGTACTAGCATTAGATTTTGCTTGGAGAAATATGGCTATGTCCTTGTTTGGGGATGCAGATTTACAAAGACTTGGATTTTGTGTGAAAAAATTATCCAAGTACTTTGCATTATATTTTTCTTCATTGAATTTGTCCCACCATTTGGTTTTGAAAATTCTAACCAAGGAGGTTATATTGAGACATTTATCAAATTCATATTCATAACTCCATGAAACAATCCAGGAGATATTTAATTTGGTGAAAAAATGGATGGTTTGGTAAAGGTGTTTTTGATCTGGCTCAGGTTGGTATTTGTCAAAAAATTTGGACCAAGGTCTTTCATTTTTGGGGGTAAAATTTCAGGTGATGGTCCATACCAGGTCCACCATTTTTGAAACCAATTGGGGAATTTGTATTGGGATCCATATTTAAAGTATATGAGCCAGGAATGCCGCATATGTTTGTTATTCATTTGAAACGCTACATACCATGCGGTAATATAATCCCAATATGAAAAATGGGGGCAATGGTTTATTTTTGTGAAGAATGAGGTTGGGAATTTTAGCAAGCCTGATGGATTTTGTTCCCAATATTTTGGTCTGAGGACTTTAATAATTTGGGCTGTGGAATGGGTGATAAAATTTGGATCTTTAGAATCAGTATAATGTTTGAAATTTACTGATTCTGTTTGTATCAAAATGTTTGTGTAAAATTCATGTGTTTTTGCCACATGTTGGAGAACAAAATGTTGCTCATTAAAAATTTGTTTTGCCAAAATGTGTGGAGGTTTTTCAGAGGGATTAAAATCATCTTCCACCACACAGATGTATTCCACATTTTTATTTGGAAAATACTGTGAACTTTTTTTGAGTTGGATTTTGAGAAATTGCAATTTGTTTCGGAAAAATTTCTTGAAGAGGTAATTGTTTTGAAACATTTGAGAGAGATTTTGGTTTGTGCAAAACAATCTCTTTATTTTTTGAAATTTTTGCAGCTTCAGCACTAATCCTTTGAAGAGGACTTTCATCCTTCATTTGTGATAGTGCTAATGCCACTTCTGAAGATTGAGAAAGGTTTTCAACCCATTTTTTGATTTGAGATGTAATCTCATTTGGGTCCTGTGCATCCTGGAATGATGAACCAGTTGATGATTTTGATGAAGAAGTATCTTCATTTGCTTCTTGGAAGATTTCGGACCATGATTTTATTTGTTTTGTTGAAATTGGTTTTTGGGTTGATGTTTCATGCATCTTCCCTTTGCCTTTATCTCTCAGTTTGGGGGGCATGTTGCAAAAATTCTCTAGTGAGGAAATCGGGTAAAGAATTAGATTCTCCCTTAATATATTCAATTTCGAAATCAAATATGCTTAAAATAGCTTGCCATCTTGCTAAAATTTGTTTGGAAGCAATATTTTGAACATCTTCTTGTAAAACTTCTTTTGCTGATTTGCAGTCAATTCTCAAGAGGAATTTTTGATTTAATAAATCACTTTGAAATTTGGTAATACATAAAACAATCGACAAAATCTCTTTTTTAATGGTACTATAATTTTGTTGAGTTGGATTCCAGTGCCTAGAGGTAAACTGCACTATTTGTTCCTTGCCATTTTTGACTTGTTTTAAGATTCCTCCATATCCTATTTCTGAAGCATCTGTTTCGACTATTTTTGGGCATGATGGGTCTGCTAAATGTAAGCAGGGTAAATCTATGATTTGTTTTTTGATTTGGGATACAATATTGGTATGGACATCAGTCCAGGGTTGTGGTTTCTTTTTTAATCTATCATACAATAGTTTACATAATTTGCTAAGTCCTGAATAAAAATCTATGACATAATTTAGGCTTCCTAGAAATCTTTGTAATTGGGTTTTGTCCAAGATTTTGTTTGGAAATTTGCTAGCAAATTCTATGGATCTTTCTATTGGGGTAATGGTGCCTTGAGTAATATAGTGGCCTAAAAACCTAATTTTTGTTTGAAATAGACTTATTTTGGATTTGGAAATAACTAAACCATTATTCTTGATAATTTTAATGAAAATATGTAAATGTTTGAAATGTTTATCCAAGTTTTCCGAGAAAACTAAGACATCATCTATATAAACAATTGTAAATTGAGAGTATGGATTGAAAATATCATTCATTATTCTTTGAAATTCAGAAGGAGCATTTTTTAATCCAAACGGCATTACATTCCATTCGTATTGTCCAAATGGAACTGTGAAAGTTGTTTTATATCTTTCTTCTTCTTTGATCTGGATTTGCCAAAATCCTGATTTCATATCAAATTTTGAAAAAATGTTTGCATTACAAAGTTTTTGTAATAAATCTTTTTTATTAGGTATTGGGTACCTAATCCATTTTAATGCCTGATTTAAAGGTTTATAATTAATAACTAATCTTGGTGTTCCTCTTTCTATTTCTGCGTTTTTTTATAACATAGAAAGCTGAGCAACTCCAGGGAGAGCTACTCTTTCTTATTAATTTTTTGTTTAAAAGATCCTGAATTTCTTTCTTACAGAATTCTTCCATTTCTTTATTCATTTGAATTGGTCTTGCTTTTGTAGGAATTTGTCTTTCATCAAAGTTATTTTCATAAGGTAATGTTACTTCATGTTTCTTTCTATCCCAAAATGCGTTGGGAATATCTGAACATATGGATGATTCTATTTCTTCTTTTATTTGATTGATTCTTTTTGTAATCTCTCTTTTTTGTAATTGTTCATTTAATTTTTGAAAACTTATTTCTTCTTGTAGAAAAGAGATTTGTTTATGTTTACAGTTTATCAGGTTGTTTATTTGACTATTGTGAATGGATAAGGATTTTAATAAATTAAGATTCCTTATTTTGGGTTTTTCTAAGAAAGGAAATTCAACTTTTGTGTTTAAAACCTTAGATGTAATTGAGTAATCTGTAAACTTATAAGGTTTAAGTAATGAAATGAATGGTGTTCCTAACATAACATCTTGAGTGATATCTTTGACCATTAAAAAACATGTTTGATACTTAATTCCTTTATTACAGATTTCTGCATTAGGGATTTTGTAAGTAATTTTTAATTTTTTACCATTTGCCGCCTTAAGGCTTTCAGAGGTTTTATCATAATATTTTGTTGGAATTATTCCTTCTCTTATACAATTTTGATCAGCTCCTGTATCGAAAAGAGCTATCATCTGTATGGAGAATTCATTTTTTATTACTAAATTTATTTTTATTAAATATCTTTGGATTGAAACTTCGGTAAGTACCATCATATATTCTTGTGTTTTTTCTTCTGTTTCAGGATCAGGTTCTTCTGTAGAAGAAGTTTCATGCCAATCTTCATTTTTTAAGTCTTGGATGTGTTTTTTCATTTGTTGTTGTTCATTCTTTAAATGTGA
Organism: Corchorus capsularis; assembly: GCA_001974805.1. Taxonomy (NCBI): domain Eukaryota; kingdom Viridiplantae; phylum Streptophyta; class Magnoliopsida; order Malvales; family Malvaceae; genus Corchorus; species Corchorus capsularis. Next base: position 29,207 of record AWWV01016488.1, read on the forward strand.
AAGTTCTTTTTTGATTTCTTTTATTTCCATTTGTAATTCTGAATTTGTAATTTGCCTAGGTTTTGTATTTTCATATCTATTAAAAATTATTTCTTGTAAATTATACATTTGTGAAGGATTAGAAACTACTTCTTTTTCTTTATTATTTTTTAATGAATGTTTTAATTTTAGTAAATATTCTCGTTTAAGATCTGGGTCTTGAATTTTATCGATAACTTCTATTATAAATTCTTGATCTTTTGTTAACATATTTATTGAAGATTCTTCTTTAGAAGATTCTGATGTTGAATGTAATTCATCAATTTGTAAATCTTCTGATTCTGTTGTTGTATCTTGGTCGGAAGACGTAGATTCTAAAAGGATTTCATTAATTTTTTGTTCAATATCTTCATCTAGATTTAAATTATTAATTTTTCTCTTAATCTTACAGTATTTCGAAATATGTCCAGGTTTTCCACATCGGTAACATTTTATTATTTTATCTGGTTTATTAAGAGATTCTTGTTGTTTCTTTGCTTTCCTAAATTTTTTGTATTTTGGTTTTTTATAATATTCGGGGATATTATCTTTTTTCTTGTTTTGGCTTAGATGGACAACAAGTTTTCGAGAAAGAATACTCATCTTTGATGTCAAATTGACGACAGAATGATCCTAATTCTTTTTTGCAAATATATCTTTCTTTTTTAAGTTGTTTTTGTAATTTTAAATCTTGACATACTTTTAATCCTTCCTTTTGGGTAAAACTGATTAATTCTCCATATGTGAGTTTTTCATAAGGAATTATTCCTTTATAATTTTCTCTAATTTGATTTCTGACCTTTTCTCCTAAAAGATTAGGAAGTCCTGCTAGAAATTTTTCTTTCCAAAAAGGTTGTTGGTTGTCAGGTCTTTGCATTACTCTAGTCATAAAAACATCTTTATACCATTTGAAATCTGTTAATTTTTTACATTTTAAATTTGATAATAATTCTGAATTTCTATCTTTAAGGTGAGATGGATCACCTATAAAATGTTTTGAAATTGAGAAAAATCAAAGTTGCAACTGCATCCTGAATTTCTTTTCCTTCATCATCATGAATGACTCTTCCTTGGTCATCTTTTTTGATAGCTTTTAATATTTCTTCATGTTGTTCTTTAGTAAGTGCATGATCCCACCATCCTTTTAGTTGACCAGTAAATCCAGCCACTAAAAGGTTGGCTATAGCTTGATCACTAATTAGACCATTTTGATTTTGCGTTTTATAAACATTGGAAACCATTGTCATTTGTTGTAATAGATTGAGAATGTTATATTCAGACATGCCATCAATATTCCATTCATATATAGTATTAGCATTATATTTATTTTGAAAAACTGGTTTTTCTTCAATATTGAGGTCTGGTGCAGTTGTTTTTGGATAATATAATTTTTTAGATTCTCTCCAATTCATTTTATTAATTTGATTATCTTCAGACTGTTCGTTCTCAGATTGGGAAGTTTGGTCTAATGTATTTATTGAATTTTGTGTTTGTATAGGAGTATCTGGGGCTATAAGCTCAGACCCTAAAGCATTGAGTCTATCTTGTATTTCATTTAAAAATGTTTTTTGAAGATTTTTTGGATTTTGAAAATTTTTTGGAATTTCATATGGTGTAAATATTGGTTCCGTTGAGGATTCTTTAATATTTTCTTTTATTATGTGCCTTTTTGGATGTGATACAATTAAGTCTTCGATATGATCCAATTGTTTTCCTATAGAATGAAGATTCAGATTTGTAAAATTATTCTGTTCAAGAATCAATTTAATATCTTTTGATGAGATTTGTTCTCCTGCATCAGGACTTCTCATTTTCAAAGGACTTGCTTTTATTCCAACATTTTTGTGGTTATATTGGATTTCCATTAGAGGAGGGTGTTGAGATTCAATTTCTCCTCTAGTGGTTTGCCATTTGTTATTATTTTTTATCATATTAATAGAGTTTAAATAATATTCGTTGAACCATTTGAAAAATTCTATATTGATTCTATGGTTATTCATAAACTCATAATATTTTTGAAGAATTTCTTCCTTTTCATTTCCATAATTTTTAAAATATTCTTCTCTTAAAACTTTGTTTTTATTTGAGTAGAAATGTTTTCTACACCATTCTTTGTTGATTTCAAGAGGCTTTTGTATAACGTAAATTTCTGATTCTTCTTCAATTTTTACATTATTAGTCATTGAAGAATAAGTTGGTGACATTACTGGTGAATCATGAGGGCTTTCTGTTTGCCTAGCATAAATAGGTTGGGCTATTTTTGAGGAGTTATTAATTCCTTGTAAATTAGTCCTAAACGAGTTAGGTACCGAAGGTGTGGACTCTCTAGCTGTTCTAAACTCATGTTGTTGGGTATTTGCAAATGATATTGGTATTGAGGAGACAGATGTCCTAGCTGTTTTGAAATCTTGTTGTTGGCTATCGGTAATTGATTCTTCTTCTATATTTAATCCTTGGAATGCTGAACTTGAACTAGCTACATCAAAAGAATATCTCGGATGTAGTCTTTTTGGTCTATTGAAGACTAATTCGACTGTGTCATCATGATGTTGAGAGATTTCTCTTAATGAATTATTCCTAACTGGAATTGGTTATATTGGATCAGTAGTACCTTCTAATTTCCATCTTTCAGGCAGATTAACTTCATGCCATTGGATAGTCTTGGGTATCACAGTTTGGGCTCTTGTAGTGTCAGTTTCTATTAAAAGAGTAGTGTCTCCTTTTGGGCTTTGTAATAAAGCTTTAGTGTTAACTACGGAATACATTGCTTTAAAGTGTAACCTGTAAACTAGAGTTAAAATTTCAGATCCTGGAAGCATTTTGTAATTGTGGGTATGAATTTGAAGAGTTAATGACTTTAAAATATATATATATATATACACACACACACAAGTCCAAAACATATATATGCACATAAAATTGAAAGCAAAATTCATCATAACTAGTGAATACAAACGTATATCAGAAAATAGAATATCATTAAACTAATAATATACTGATGTGCGTAGATCAAACAATAATTAATCAATGAACTTGAAATATATGACGGCTTTACAAGATAAAAACATTGACGTAACCAACAGATCTGATGAATATTTTATTCAAGAGATCAGAAGCTAATTGATTTTCAACTGATTAATCAAATAACTTTCATTAGCATAAACTTAATTAAATATTTATCCATGAAACCTAACCAGCTCTGATACCACATGTAATTTAATCTTAAGACATAAGAACATAAAGGATCTTTATAGGGTCATGAGTCAATAATTCTATAAACATAGCGTTTAGACATACCTGATGCGGAATTTGGTTGAGCCATGAGCATAAACTTGAAGAGATTAAATTGATTTCTCCCTCTTGACTCTTACTTAATTTTACGGTACTACTTTCTGATGGAAAAGGCTTAATTTTCTGTTTGTCGTAAACCCTAATGAGTAGAAGGAGGACCAATTTATATATGTAGTCATTTAATATGGTACGTCCATCAAATAGCAGTTGAACGGTTGAGATTTACTTTACTATTAAATGTATTAAATCTGTCTCAGTTAACATAATTAGGTAGATTTGATTTAACCCACAATAATGTTGATCAATCCTATAATTACCCAATTTATGTAATTGACAGATTTGATATGGGCCATATTAATATGGTCAAATTCTAACAGTTGATTTTATCTTTCACCTAGTGAGAATTAGCAATAGCAAAGAAGTTTCCAAGGATTTATTGTTGAAACTCTTTTATGAGACACATAGTGAGATAAAATGGTTGTAGATTAACTATATGTAGCATGCTTTTTTTGTTTTTTTTTTTTATATAAAACTGACTGAATTTCATTAATTTAGAAAAACAATACAATCATCATGGATAAGCTTAGCAATTGAATCAGGAAAGTCCTCTATCCAAATCTTATCATCATCTAATGACATCCCAATCTGAGCCAGTGCATCTGCTACTCTATTACACTCTCTTCGAACATGTTGAAAGGAACACAAGTGAAAACATCCTCTAAAGTGCTTCAAGTCTTCAATATAAGCCCCTATAGGAGAGTGATCATCTTTTAAAGAGTTGGTCTTCCTAATCACCGTTAGCGCATCACCTTCAAGCACAATTCTGGAAAATCCCATGTTACAAGCCCACTCGATGGCCTTAAGTGCTGCAAAACACTCCGCCACTACTGCATTAGCATGCTTGTTGATTGTTATATTAACGAAAAAGAGGTTACTTCGGCTTTAGAATTGACATGTCAAATGAAGAGTTTTAACATGATTCTGTCAATTGGGATGTGTAATTCTCTCCTGAAGGCATTATTAGGATAGAATAAATTGGATTAGGCTTGGGGATTTCTGGACCAAATGCTGAGGCAAGAAATTGGTTTAAATGTTTCAATTGTTAGTTTGTTTATTGACAAGTATTGTAGTAAAGGCTACCTTTTAAGTGCCTGGACATCTCTTATGGAAATCAAAAACCATGGGATTAAACCAGATGTTGGATATACAATCATTATTGACTCCCTCTTCAATGTGTCTTGTTTAGGAGAAGCAACTTCTATGCTATTCAAAATAACTAGATTGGGTATCTCTCCGGATTCTCTTTTACTTAACTCTTAGTTGATGGTTACTGTAAAGCAGGAAAACCAAAGGCAGCAATGAATGTAATGAACTTCTTTAATTTTAAACTGAATATTTTTGTATACAATAGCTTTATCTCCAAGTTGTGTGTAGAAGGTGATATGATAAAAGCTTCTCTGATCTTTAAAGAGATTTTTGAGTCGGGCTTGCTTCCAGATTGTGTTAGTTATACTACTATGATTGGAGGCCATTGTAAGGATCAGGATATCAATAGAGCTTTTCAATGTTTTGGTAGAATGCTTGTTTAAGAAGATGATAATGGAATGTTTGCTACCTGATGTTGTTACATACAACACTTTAATAGATGGCTATGGAAAGAAGGGCCACTTGCACAAGGCCTTTATGCTTGTAGATATGATGCGATCAGTTGGAATATCTCCTGATGTTACCGATAAGTCCATATTTACGTAATTATTGATGTTATTTTTGGTGCTTTTATTAGTTATTTTGATTATTTGATACTTAATTTCCTTTGATTTTCTTTCTTAGGCTTAATTGGAGATTTTGTGAAGAAAAGGACCAAATTGGAACAATTTAAAAGAAGAAATGACAAAAAGATGATTTTGCCAAAATCAAGTATTGGAAGAAGGAAGAAATTTTCTGGACCAGCCGGGCTTGGGGTGGTCAAGGTACCCCATGCACAGGTAAACCCTCAATGTGAAGAAATCTCTGCACCAAGTACCAACCCGTGCCTGGGGTGGTCAGGGGTAGCCCATGCGCGGGTAGGGCCTGGCTGATTGTGAATTTTGTCCTATTTTTCCTATTTTTGATGGGCTTTCATATTTTATTCACCAAGAATTAAGCCTATACGATTTTTGGCTAAATTAAATTAGACTTTACTTATTCCTACTGATACGAATCCAGTTACCCTCGGTTCAAATCCACCTTTGAGACCCGCCAAAGATCAACTTGAATCACCAAATTCCTAGACTTGCAAAATCGATGAATCTATCCCAAAGATTTCTTTTTCGTTCGTCGACCTTAGATCCTCAATTAGACTTGCAATTGAACACCTAAGATCACAAGATTCACAAACAATTAAGCAATCACAACCTAATTGTTTGCTAGGACTCTACAAGATTGAAGAACCCTAAAGTATGCTCAAACTAGAACAATGAAGTTAAGATAATCAATTGGGTGAAACCTCAACTTTATTTAATCAACTTAACTTGTGTTTACAAGAGGGGGTTGGTCCCTTTATATAGGCATAGGGTCGACACCCATCCCCTAATCCTAAAGCCATAAGGGCAGCATTACATAAAGGAAGGAACAAGGAAATAGTTTACTCCTTGTCCTACTAGGAAAAGTAAATAACATTACATAATTAAGCAAGAATTGGACTTAGTCAAACAAGGCCCAACCCAATGTCTTCTAAACTAATTAAATAGCTAATCTAAGATAGAATTAAGACCCATATGGCCGAATTACACAATGGAAGTATTAGGACTCATCGATTTCAAGTATGGTGCAAAGCTTGGAATCGATGGGAATATTCCTATGCTTATCGACTTCAGTGCTCTTCAATTGATCTTCAATGGACTTCAAGCCTTCAATATGAGTTCGGACAAAGCTTGTTAAGGCATCTTTAAACCTCTTAGTCCTTGCTCTAGTCATTGGACCTAAAGGCATCTTCAAAGGATCAAATGACATCTTAATGGCATCTTCTTGGTGAATTGTGATTCAATCCTCTCCTTTAAGCTTGTCCACGCTTCCTTGCAGCCCTTGATCATCCTTGTCATGATCTCCATTGTGTTCTTCATGTCCATGATAAGACCTTGGCACATCACCTAGTCCCATTAGGATTTATTAATTATTTGTAATTTTATTTTCCTATTTTTTTTAGGTTTAGAATTTAACTCCTATATAAAGGGAGGCCTTGTACTTAGAATAGATACAATTTAGCTACTACTTTCTTCTACTTTCTTGAAGACATCTTAAGGGAGTTTTTCTTCCCTCTCATGTCCTTCCTTTATTTTCTTTTAATAATAGTTTATGTTTTTATTTTCATGCGTATGAGTAGCTAAAATCCTAATTAGGGTTTAAGGTGTAGCCAATTGAGGATTATTGTTTAATTTATGTTCTAAATTGTTTTTCTTTCAAGATGGATTTATTTTCCTTGTTCTTCATGAGATTTATATGCCTGATTAACATATAGATTGTTTTAGGGATTGTGTGATGTACTGACAGGAGAAGCATAATCTATGCACTAGGAAAATAGATAGGTTAGTCTGGATCAGACATGAATCTTATGCTAATTTGATAGGTGAATAATTAATTGTTCTTAATGTATCTAGTTAATTAGGTTTCATCGATAGATAGATAATCTAATTAGTTAGGTATTCCTGTGTAGACTTGACGGAACACATAGGTAATTAAGTGTAATTCTATTCCAACTTTACATCAATTCAACTTATAGGTTAGATAGTAATTTCCTAATTAGGTGAAGCCTGAAGCCCTAAGTCCTTTAATTATAGTTTTTACATCTTTGATTAATTGTCTGCTTTTATTGCTTTTAATTTAAATTGCTTTGATCGCTCACAATCTTGCTTCTTGATAGAATTAATTATAATAGAAACTAATTTTTCCTTGTGGGTTCGACACCTAAATTACTCTAGGATTTATTACTTCAACTGACTCTGTGCACTTGCAGATTTAGCTCATCAGTTACGACCTATAACATTATCATTATCAAGCTAATATCAAGAGGATTTACTAATGGGCATAAATGCCACTTTCCACCCTTAAGTTTGTACGGACTACCACTTTACACCCAACTTTTTTATTTTGACCAAAATGCACCCTAAAGGTTTATTTTGCTACCACATTGCACCCTCTTTGACGGAACAACGTGCACATGACATCATGTGCTTAACGGAGCCATCATTGTTCATGCGTGGCACGCCATGTGGACATGGGACCCACACCCATCTGAATCCTAGCTCAAAAGTAGGGCTGTCCAAAACCGAGCCGAACCGATTGACTCGACCAAATTTTTCGGTTTCGGGCGGTTTGGCTCGGTTTTTTCAGTGCCATCGGTTTTTTTCAGATAAAACCGAATTTTTATTTGGTGTTTCGGTCAAGGATCGGTCCCTAATTTGGAGAACCGAACCGAACCAAAAAACCGAATAAATATAATATACTATATTAATATTAATATCAGTTTTTAACTTCTTATATATAAATATAATTATATATTATATATATAAATTATCAATTCTAAATATTTCGGCCCAGCCCTACTTTTCTTTTCCTTTTTCCTTCTTCTCCTTCCTCTTCTCCTCAACCCGAAAACCCTAGCCCCTTTCACTTTCAAACCAGCCGCTCTTGCTTCCTCGTTCATCACCGACCGTCGAGCCTTCTTGCTCCGGTGACTCGGTGATTTCCTTTCCTTCCTCTCTCCTCTACTTTCCCCAAAATCCAAATACAATCCAAAATCCTAAAAACCCAAAATCGATTTTACAATTTTCTTTCTCCTTCCCCGATCTGAAACTGAAACTTTGGGTTAATGGGTTTGGGTTGTTGTTAACTTGGCTTAAATCGTGAACATGGTGATTCACTGTCAGGTAAACAATATGTTTGAATTTTGATGAAGCAAAGGGGTCAGAATTGACCAACTGGAAATTTTGGTTATGTGGGTTTGCTCAAAATGCTAGCTTTTTGTTTCATACTTGTTGTGTTCGATTTGATGTTGCTCTACATAAAACCAATTTTACATTTTTCTTTTCTTTTCTCTATTTAAAAGATTATAGTTGATCTGGTCTTATATATAATATAAGCTTATATATTGCGATGAAAATGTGTGTGTATATATATATATATTAGCATGAAAATGTATATTGAGATGAAAATGTATTGCGTTTCAGTTTAAATTTATAGGCCAAATGATATGCTTTTGTTTTGAGTGTTTGTTTTCTGTAATGAGGGAAATGTGGAATTCATATGATTACAGTTTCATAATTGTCACATTCCCTTGTAAATTTCCTCTGTAGTTACTTACTTTCAGTTGCATTCCTGCAACAATTTAATTTCCCACCTACAATGCTGGTACTGTGGGGCATAAATTCATAGCTCTTGTTCTTTCTTTTTCTGTGAATCACCATGTTTCTTCATTTGTGTTTAGGAACCGACCGACCAAAGAAACCGATGGAACCGACTAGTCAGTTCCTAACCTCCTCGGGTCGGTCCTCGGTGCCAAAAAAATCCCTCGGTTTCCTCGGTTCTAGAACAGAACTGACCCGGACCGATGGACAGGCCTACTCAAAAGTCAAAACCCACCTATGACCTGACCCGAACAATTCCCTACTCGAAAATCCGACCCAAATTAAAAGGATTTTTTTTCTTCTTCTCTCTCGTCCCTCCCTCTTCTCACTCTCCTTGAACACACCACATGAACACCTTCAAAGCTTCAAACCCAACACCAGAAACTAACCGGTAAGCCACCGCAAGTCACCGTGTCGGAACTCCCAACTTACCCGAAATGGCTCCCCAAGCTCCAGGATTAATCCTTGGACTCCGACTCTTCCAAATATCTAAAATATTCTAAGTGGCCAAACAAACTTTTTCTCTATAAATGAAACCTTAACAAATCTGCCAAACCCTCATTTTTTCACTATTTTAGAAAACCCACAATAAGATCTAACTCTTGGTTAGCTAGCAAGTAGGAAACCACTCATTTGAAACACAGATTAAGCCACCACAAACATAATATTCTAAACCCGTCACAAGATCAGGTAAATAATATAGGGATGAAATTTGAAGATCACAATAATATAAAACAAAAAGGAAAAACAAGTGATGATTGAGTTTTTAATGAATTTCTTTTATGAGATTGTGTAAAGAAAATAGATAAAGGAGAGAAAATAGAAGTCATAACTATAAGCTTGATGTTAACAATGGTGGTGAAATTCATGAAATTTAAAAAATTTATGGGTGAACTCAGGTTTCAT
>AWWV01016489.1:0-48535 GCA_001974805.1 Corchorus capsularis
AAAAAAAAAAAAAAACCTAGTGAGAATGTTAGGAACGAAGGGGAGGAGATGAGGAGGAGAAAAGAGAGATAGAAAGAATGTTGCAGATAAGAGGCATGGAGGAGATGGGGGCTTCTCTGTTTTTCTCCACTTTTCCTTTAATCATTACACAATTTTTCCTTTTTAAAATTCAATTACTGTATTTCAAAAAAAATATTCAATTACTGAATTTTCTTTCAGATATTTTAAAAAAAAATTATTAAGGAGGCCAGGGCCAGCTGGGTAAGAAAAGCAAGGTCGGGTGGGTGGGGAAAGTTTCCGGTCGGGTCATACAAGGGTTCTGGGGTTGGGTCCATATTGGTGTGGGTCCCATGCCACGTGGCTTTTTTAAACGCGTGGCATGCCACATGTACAAAGTGACGGTGCTGTTAGCTAGGATGTAACGGATGGTGTAATGTGGCAGTAAAACAAACCTTTAGGGTGTATTTTGGTCAAAATAAAAAAGTTAAGTGGTAGTTCGTACAAACTTAAGGATGCAAAGTGACATTTATGCCTTTACTAATGAGGCAAAAGATATATATTTTGGATGAGCTTGTCCGAAGGGGAATTTGAGAAAGCATTTCTTGTATGGTTTTACATGAGCGAACACCGTGTGAAACCTGATGTTATGACTTGCAGTGCTTTACCTAATGGCTACTACAGGGCACACCGAATGGAAGAAGCTAATGCTCCGTTTCTTAGGATGCTTGATGCTGCTGGTTTGAATCTGGACCTGGTATTGTACAACACTCTCAGTCATGGATTTTGTAGCATTGGAAACATTGATGACGGATGCAACGTGGTGACAATGATGTTAACAAATTGTATCCTACCAAATAATATTACACATCTTTGACTTCTCTCTCCTTGATGTGTCATTAACTTATTGTGATTGAAATACACAAACATCCTTCTTTGTACTGAAGAATGATGAATTGCATTTTTCCTTGGTTGAATGTTGAATAGAAAAATGAGTTAGATTCTGCAAACTATGAAGAGTTAGCATTCTTACCTCTTAGGCGGAGCTCTGTGCTGTTTTCCACATGGGGCAAATAATTTTGGCTGTGAACCAAAGGAGCCACATCTTTGTTGCAGAAAAAAAACATGTTATCGTTGCGAGAACAACATTAAATGTGTAAAGGATTAGAAATCTATAATTATATTTATTTTACAATGCTGAAAACAAAAACTTTTAAAATCTCAGCAAATAATCTAATAAGCAAAGATGAGAAAGTTTTGAATAGCTAATTTTTCTTAATTGGTTCCATAGAATAGGATTTGACTATGTGATGGAAGAAAGTTATAAATGTCACATCCCGACTAGAAAGTCGAGCACGGACAACCGTCGTGTTACCTCGAAACACGTGCCGACCGATCACATGCACCAAGACTCCACGAAGCATCAATACCACATCAAAAAGACAAAACACAAATAGAATATAAATTTGAGATACAAAAGTTTCCAAATCAAAGTGAAAACGGAATAGTTAAAACCGAGAATAATATATAGTAAAACACTCCAGCATTTTAATAATCTTCCCAAGGCATTTTTAACACCATGCCAACTTTAAATCATCAAAATAACAAGAAATTAATCAAATTTCTTCTCCAAATTTAAACATAACTTACCCAAACCATCAATTTTCTTCTTCCTCCCAATTCAAGATTCCAAGCTTCACCAATGCCAATTCCCAACCTCCAAAACATAAACAAATTAACATCTATCTTCATAACATCTTCATAACAACTTCCAAATATGAAGATTTTTCCATAAAAGAAAATATATCCATTACCTCTCTTGAATTCGGATTAGCCCCAAAATAACCATCAAAATCCAAAACTAAAAGCTAGAGTGGAGAGGGCTTGAAGACAAAAAGAAAATGAAGCAATTGCATGCAAGTTTTCTTCAAAATTTAAGGAGGAATTGTAGAGAGAGAGAGAGAGTATATTCGGGTAGAGGGAGAGAAGGTAGAAGAAGACCCAACGTGAAACAAGAGAGGAAGTAGGGTATTTTTATTATTTCCAAATTTGGCAAAATTGCCAATTGGTCCCCTTACATCTTAATCCTATCCAATCAAATCCCAAAACTCTTCTTTTAAATTAATTTAGCCCTCACTTCTTTTTCTTTTAAATTCTTTTCATTCATCCAATTTGTAATAACTTGTAAATCCCTATAATCAATTTGTATTTCAATTAAATTTCTTGAATTCTTTTCAATTATTTTGATACTCAACCACACCAATTTAAATTCCTAATGAAATTATAAGTTAAGCTAACATGAATTTAGGCTTCACAATAAAGCTTGGATACCTTTTATGATGTCTGCCTACAGTGTACTGTACATGTTAATGTGGCAAATTTTTCTTTGCATGTCCAAAAATATGCTTTATGGTTATATTGTGTATAAGGGTTTGCTAAACACCGGCCCCCTTTTTATAATTTTTGACACTTTCGTTATTTGCTCCATTTTGTAACATTTTCAAATCCTCTGAAATCTCCAAGCTAATTACTAATGTGAAACAAGCCGAGAACTCCGGAAATGGACGATAACGTGGGTTGAAGTTAAAAAATCATTTTTCTTTTTTTAAAAAAACAAGAAAATGGCTGAGCCGGCGGCTAGGCCATTTTTTCAAAAAAAAAATTAATTTTTTTTAAAATTTTTTAATATTAATTATTTTATGATTAGTTTTAATTAGTTAATTAAAATTACTTAGTTTATTAGTTTATGTTTAGTTAGTATCTAATTAGTTTATGATTAATTAGTACGAGATGGGTAGCCCGCGCTAGCGCGTCGGGCGTCTTTTTATTTTTAATTTTTAATTTTTTTTGCTCTCCGTGCAATTCATCATTGACTCAAATATGATTTTGTTGGTCTTTTCTATATTTAATACATAAATATAGTTTCTTTCTTATCTAATCTTACTTCATTCGACAATCATAACCTGTTTTTAGCTCTTGCTCTTTTGGCATTTGGAAATCAGTAAAACAATTAGAATGATGGTTATATAAAAGTCCAATGATAAGAATGATGGTTCTTATCAAATATGGTATGGTATGCTACGGCTACCTCTAATGATCTTATGACTCTGAGTATCCAATGAGCTCTTGGATTTTAAGTCTTTGATAAATTAATTATAAATATGAATAGTTTTAGCCATCAAATTGTATATGTAATGGAATGATTGTTAATTATTTACTTAAAATAAAATATCATTCAATCCTTGAATCAAATATGGTTTTGCTGGTCTTGTCTATATGATGGTAATATAAAAGTCCAAAAATAAAAATGATGGTTCTTATCAAATTGTATATGTAATGAAATGATTGTTAATTATTTACTTAAAATAAAATATCATTCAACACTTAAAATGAATGAAAGTTGAGTAGGAAAAACGATTGCATCATTTTTCCTTTTAATCATCTGTTTTATAATCTTCTTGTCTAATAAAAAAAATGAGGATCAAGGGAAATAATAGGTATGTAGGCTAATGTCATCAGTAGGCTTGAATATTGAGAAGCATAATTTCCTTTTAATCATTTTTTTTTCTAATCTTCTTGTGTAATCAAAAAAATGAGGATGAAGGGGAATAATTATGTATTAATTAGCTATTATTCCCTTTTAATCATATTGAATTTATTTATTATTAATTAACTATTAATTAGATATTAATTATCTATTAATTAGATATATTATAGTGGATGGTTAAGGAGGGGCTTTAAATTAATATGTTAGATATGAGAAATTATCAAAATGGGACGATAAGGTGGCACCAGGTTGAAAGTTGAAAGGGCTTGTTAGTAATTTCCATAGGGGACAAAAATAATATATAGTGTATATATTTAATTAGTTTATGATTAAAATGAAGGAAAATGAATTTGAAGATTTGTTAGAAATAAAGTTTGAAGAAGTTGTTAGAAATGAAGTTTAGGGTTTGAAGGTTGGAATTTGAAGAAGTTGTTAGAAAGTTCAAAATATGAACAAAGGGCAAAAGTGTAAAAAGGGGGGCGATATTTAGCAAAAGGGGGGCGGTATTTAGCAATCCAGTTGTGTATATATGGTGTGTCAAAGTGCAGAAATTAATTCCGGGGGTATAAAGCGCAGTGAACTTTTACGATGATAAGGTAAATTGTGTTGATTTGTTGGAATGGATGTTATCTACACTTACTTGAACGGATGTTTCTATTTGACCGAGGAATGGAATGGATGTTATCTACACTTACTTGAACGGATGTTTCTATTTGACCGAGGAACAAAGAGACCGATTCTTGCACCATGGTTGTTTGCTTTTATACTTATTTGATTTTCCAATCAAATCTTCATATGTACATAGGAGAGCGTTCTTTTCTTTCTTTTTTTTTCAAACTAAGGATAAAAAGTGTAGTTTATACCAAATATCCCAATAATTCTAAGGTGGTATTCTGTTTCTAAGACATAATAATTGCTCAACTGTGAATGATTTTGATGCAATATTCAATTTATTCACCCATGTTCTTGTTCAAGCTAATGAGCCAATATGTTGCATTAGGCAGATTTCATATGAGCAGTGAGCACTCATCTCAATTCATCAACTAATTGAGTTCTTTTCTAAAACAATTGTAGATACTACAGAATTTATCAACTTAATTAGACTATTAATGTCTTGCCAACAGTTTTATTAATGTTTTGTTACAACTCAATCTTTGAGTCTTCCACTTCCTTTATCAAAATCTGCTGCAGAAGTGTAGAATAGAACTCTTGATCACTGTTGCTTGCTTGTAGGAAAATCTAGGTGTTCAAACTCCTGACTTGTTGCAATGCCAACCCACTTGACCATTTGAGATTTAATCCTAGTGACCTTAATTTAAAACCCAGCAACCTAAGTACAAATTAAAGACATATATAACAACAAAATTTCCTTTATTATTCTTAATATTAACCATAGCAAAACAAATATATGAATTTTGGTTTTGGACGAAAGATTTTAGGTTTTTGGTGGATACATGGACTTTTTTTCTTTTTTGGGGAGGGGTACAGACAAATTACTTATCAATAAGGAAATGACAATAACAACAAATTATAATTTGGTTTGAAGAGCTAATTATAATTATAATAATAACAACAAAAACAATAACAATAAAGAATGAAGATCTAATATAATTATGTTCAAAACAAATCAATAGTACTAACATATTGAAAAAATTCTTTTTGATTTTTTTTTTAGATATGAAAATATACAATGTTGAATGGGGATAATCATGATGAGGAGAGGGAAGGGAGAATGAAGAATCAGATTTTGGTGATCGGAGAGTTGCCTGTTGCCATATATATAATTGTCGACGGCGGCGAGTTAATCTTGATGCTGATCACCAATTGCAGCCCTTGCAAGTTGGCGGCCTTCTTGTAAACCCTTGTACCATCCTACGGCATGGCAAATAAGGGCTACCAAGGTGAAGGAAAGCACCAATGCAGGAAGTGGAATCGATACCATCATTGGTTGATCGTTATCTCCCAATCCCATTCTTCCCTGAAAAGTGAAATTTAATTTCCCTAATTTTGAGTTGAGATTCAGATACCTGCAAATGCAAATATCAATATGAAATGCTAACTAATTAGCCACAAAACAAGAAAGTTAGTTTCTCCCTCTGTAACAAGTAAATATCTCCTATACATTATATCAGAATTATATAATAATATATATCTAACATTTGTGGATGTTATAAATACCTATTTTGCTGATTGGGCTGGATGTCCAGATACCAGACGTTCAACCATGGGCCACTGTATTTTCTTGGGATCCAATCCCATTTCTTGGAGTACGAAGAAGCAAGTTAGTGTTGTTCAGTCTAGTACAGAGGCCGAATATATGGCACTTTCGATAGTAATCTGCAAATGGTAGTGTTTACTTATCTTTTTTTAAAAAAAAAAGTAAATATTTATTGAGTTGAGATTCAGATAGAGTTGGCAAAATGAACCCGAAATCCGTCCGAATCCGAAGCCGAAATTACCCGAATTGACCAGAAAAGTCAACGTCCCGAACCCGTCCGAACTCGAACCCGAAAATACCCTAAATCCGAGACAAACGACAGCCCGAACCCGACCCGAGCCTGAGATCCAAAAATAATATTAAAAAAAATTCAAGAATTATTTATAAAATAAAAATTTTTCATTATTGTTTAGAAAAATCACATTTCTTCCTTTTAATATTAAATAAAGCTATTACATTTAAATAAATAAGTCCAAGTTCTTTATAGGTTCAATTAAGGGTCCATTAGCTTTTAATTTGTTTAATCTAAGGCTTGCATTTTGATAATTTGTTTAATTTAATACTTAATTTGTTTTAATTTGCTACAATTTAGTATTAAATAGCATTAAATAGTTTAAATTAGTGTTGAAGTATATGTATTTTATATTTAATTCAGTTAATTTAAATGTTGCACACAATACACAACTTAATAATTGTCGGTGGCGTTGTCTTTCCGAAGAAGAATTTTCGCTTTTAACAAGTATGATCATTTTCTTCTTGATACCTTTTACTTTTTTTCATCATGTGGGAATCTCTGAATGTCTCTAACGATGAGACGGTTCTTTCGTTAGTATTTTTTAACAATTACTCAATCTTTATATATGCTTCCTCCATTCCAAAATAACTGTCGTTTTCTGGATGAATGTGGTTCTAGGAATATATTGATTATCATGTTATATTATATAATCTATCTTATTATATTACAATTATCAATAAACTTAATGTAAAATAAAAGATAAAAAATTACTTTTCTTTAAATAAAAAACTTGCACGTTGAATCAGGATGAGTTAGAAAATCAAATCGGAGTCTGAATATCGAAAGTGAACCCGAACCCGACCCGGTCCGAACCCGAACCCGATCCAAACCCAAACCCGAAAATACCCGATAGAACCCGAACCCGTCCAATTACTAGTTCTAGATTCAGATACCTGCAAATGCAAATATCAATATGAAATCTTGGGCTAGAAGAAAGTTTCTCCCTCTCTAACAAGTAAATATCTCCTATATTATATAATATAATTATGTAATAATATATGATATTAGGCAAATTATACAATACACCGTCAGTGGAGTTTAACACATTACATAAGCGGATCCTGAAGGATGACATCTGTTTTCTAGGGATTAGATTGAAATATTTAAAACTTAATTAATTAAAAAAAAATGGACATGTGTCAACTCCACAACTCGCTTGTAGAGTCCAAAATTTACACTATCTGTATATCAAATAATTACCCATAATATTATCTTTATCTTTATCCAACTAATTTTTATAAAAAAATATTAAGATAAGTAAACACTACCATTGCATATTAGGGTCCCTATCACCTGCAGTTGCCAATACTGCAATCCTGCAGTTGGCTGACTTGGACCAAACTACCTGACATGTGGACAAAAAATCCATGTCACCCTTAACACTGGCTAAGTCGTCTGTTACGTTTGTTTCTCTGTTCTTCCCTTCTCTCATCCATTTCTTTCACTTCTCTTCTTTCAATCCTTTTTTTTTATTCCAATCAAAATTCTCAGCATCTTTATATTTTTCTTCACACTTTTTATTTATGCAATCCATTAATTATCTGGATCCTTTAAAATTATTTTTAAGATTCGATTTTGTTTATAGTTGTTTTCAATGAATATCCCAAGAATATCAATATGAAATATTATGCTAACTAATTCGTTTTTGTTTATATTTATATTTAGTTGAGATTCAGATAATCTGCAAATGCAAATATCAATATGAAATATTATGCTAACTTATTAACCACAAAACAAGAAAGTTAGTTTCTCCCTCTCTATCAAGTAAATATCTCCTATATGAAGAGTAATTATTTGATACACCGACGGTGTAAATTTCGGACTTCACAAGCAGTTGTGGAGTTGACAAATATCCATTTTTTGAATAATTAAATTTTAAATATTTCAATGTAGTCCATAGGGTACACATGTCACCCTTCGAGACGCGCTTGTGAAGTTTGCTAAACTCCGGTATATTATATATAAACCTATTATATATAATATATATGTAATATCTATAACATCTATAACATCTATAACATACATTTAAATGAGAATTGAATGTACCAAAAAACCAGTTGAGAAAGCTCACCACATTCACCCAAGAACAAATTGTCAGGGGTATTTCGGTACTTTTGTGCTTGGTTTTTTTGTTGTTTCGGTTAATGGTTGAGGGCGTTTTGGGAAGTTTAGAATAAAGTTACTATTGGTGGGCCCCACTTTCAATAAACAAATCATTTTTGTTGGATTATTTATCAAATGATCACTGTACTTTTATGCTTTATGTTATTTAATCCCTCACAAATTATGGGTTGGACGATTGAACGTTTCGGCTTTAATTCTTTTATTTTTTGTTTTACTTATCCGATCAAGGTAATTCAAGTGTCTATTAAAAGGTAATTTCATGATCTACAACTTTCGTGAAGGACTCAAAAGTCAATTTTAATGTTTTAGTTCTAAAAAATGCTTCTGAAATTTTGTGGTCTCAATTGCCGATCTATCTAATATTTTATAATTTTCGGTCCGCTTGCCCAATTGAGATTGTTCAACTGTCGATTAAAAGGTTATTCTGTGATCTACGACTTTCATTAAGGGCCTGAAAGCTGAATTTGATTAATGAGTTTCGTGGAGGGTTCGAAAGGAAATTTTTATACTTTTATGCTGGATTATTTATCAAAAGATCCTCGTACTTTTATGCTTTATGCTATTTAATCCTTTACAAATTTTGGGTTGGACGATTTAACGTTTCGGCTTTAGTTCTTTTATTTTTTTTGTTTTACTTGTCCGATTAAGGTGATTCAAGTGTCTATTTAAAGGTAATTTAATGATTTACAACTTTCATTAAGTTCTCAAAAGCCAATATTGAGGTTTCAGTTCAAAAAAATGCTTCCAAAATTTGGTGGTCTCGATTATCGGTCTATTTCATATCGTATACATTTCGATCCACGTGTCCGATTGAGATTGTTCAAGTGTCGGTTAAAATGTTATTGTGTGATCTGTGACTTTCGTCAAGGGTCCCAAAGCTGAATTTGATTAATGAGTTTCGTGGAAGGTTCGAGAGGGTTCGAGAGAGAATTTTTATGTTTGGTCTCTATAAACAAATATTTTTTTTTTTGCAGGATTATTTATCAAATGATCCTAATACTTTTTGTGTTTTATGCTATTTAATCCTTTACAATTATGGGTTGGACTATTTAACGCTTCATCTTTGATTTTTGTATTTTATGTTCTATTTGTCTGATTAAAGTGATTCAAGTGTCTATGAAAAGGTAATTTCATGATCTACAACTTTCATGAAGAGCTCAGAAGTCAATTTTAATGTTTTAATTCTAAAAAATGCTTCCAATTGTATTTTGTTAATCATGTATTTTAATTATGAATTATTAGAATTGATAATTGATTAAAGTCATTTGGTTAGTATTAATGATTAATGAAGTTATTTGAATATTTGTTGATCATGTTTTTTATTAGTAATTATTTTATTGATATTTGGCTAGATTAATTATTGATCAACCTATTTTAAAATGAATTTGTTAAATATAATAACTAATTAAATTAAACATAATTAATAGACAAAACTATAATAAATTAGATCAAAACTAATTTAATCAAGACTAATAATGAAAACTATTTTATATATTAATCAAATTATATATTTATTTTTGTTTGATTTATAATTTCGTTCATCAATTAATTGTGAATATAATTGGTTTGGTTCGTGATGATTTTTTTCTTTGATTAGTTGTTTTTAATGAATTTATCACTTTGTTACCTAGTATTAATATATTTTATTAAGTAATTGTTACAATTATTTAGTTAATTTAGTCAATATATATATATTAAGTACTTTTGGGCTATTTGGTCAGCCCGATGTCTCTTATGGCCAGGTGATGGGTATTTGATCAGCCCAACTTTCCTTATCGCCAGGTGTTATTTTTTCTTTATTCAAATGGCCAAGTATTTTGTTTTGTCCAGTGTAAAGGAGAAATTATTAGGTGGGACGGATCCACCACGTCATCTATGAGATCAACCAATAATATGAAGACAACTCATCAATTTTCTAAAACCCTATCCCAATAAAATCTCAAATTTGGGGACTTACCCTTTATATAGGGTTTGTTTTAAAAAGGGGCTAAACCTTGGGCTAAAATCGTGCCTAAATTTAAGGAGTTAATTTGACATGGCGAAATTCTATTGGTTAGTCCCATGGATGACGTGGTGGGTCCGTCCCACCTAATAATTTCCCAGTGCAAAGAGCTAGGTGTTCATGATGGGGAAAAAAAAGGGGCAGGTGTTCTATTCACGCTGAACATTCTTCTTCCCAATGTGAACGGCAGTGAGACTGAGGCATTCTTTTCTTCTCTGAATCTAATCTGTCTCATCAAGGTTCTTTCTGTTCAGATTCTGGAGAGTTCTTCCCATTTGTTTTTTTTTTTCTCTTCTCTTTTGTATCATTCCTAAAGTTTCAGGCTACTCTCTCTTTCCTTCTTCACTCCTTTGTTCTTTGTTTTTTTTTCCTGTTATCTTTTGTTTTTTCTTTCCCCTTTTCTTCTTCCCCATTCTAAAGCTCTGGAGAAATAGGAAAAAAGGGAGTGAAAGCTTCATCCGATGGCTTAGTGTCTCTCTTGCTGTTTCGGACCCCAAGGATTGATACCCAATTCAGGTTCTTTGTTTCTATCGATTTGTGCTTTCGTCCTCCATTTAATCACAATTTCTTCTTAGAGGTTCATTTTATTTGGTTGTTGGAATTTTGTTTTCAGGAAAATTGGTTGTAGCTGAAAAACATAGCGCATTAAATTGGCTGGCTATTATTAAGTGAGTTCTTTTTCCTTTCTTTTCTTCCTCTTTATTCTATGGCTTCTCTTTAAAATTGATAATGAGTAATTTTTTTGGGGTTTTGTTTTAGGGATTTTGTTTGAGGAGGGAACCTGTGGCGACTGCAGGTAATTCACCAAAAGGTTTTTTTTTTCAATAAAAGTTTTCTACATTTTCATTGGTTTTCAATACTTCATTAATTCTCTTTTTCCAGAGTTTAAAGGAGTTCCAACTAAATTATTATCTTATCTCAGGTTTACTGTCTCTCTCTTTGATGAATTTGTGGATATGGAGATAGTGATCAGACTGATAGTGCATTAAGAGGGTAGATCTTATTTGACATTGGTCCAGTATGATTGTTAGTTTCAGAAATGTGGAATATGATTTTCGAGATTTGATGGTTAGCCTTATTTTCTTCTTAGGAACTCTATAGGATTCTTTGAATTTGTTATATCCTATGGTTTGCTTTTATTTTTTTATTTTCCCCTGAAATTTAAGTCACTTGCATGTTCTAACATGTTTGCTTTTGTTTTGGTGAGATTTGACATTTTTTATTTTTTTTCCCTTTTGACTATTTGTCGTAACGTGCGGGTCCGGGGTCCGAACCCTGCCACTAACGACTTGAGGAAGGGTGGAGTCGCCACTAATCAATTTTAGGGTGTGATTAGTCACCTAATTGACCTGGCTAGCTTAATGAGGACCAAGGCTTGGCGAGGGACCCAATAAACCTATAGGTCCGGTCTTTGCAACCTAATTCTAAGTCCGGAAGTCAATTACGTTTGGAGAAGGATTAGCATCCCCAAACGCCCGTCAAGTGACGGTACCTCTAATCCAATCAAGATCTCATATGGGTCTGAAATAAGATATTGCTTTGAACCTTTAATCCTATACTTTATGCTCTCTTTTTTGTGTTCAAGGATAATTAAACCTTTTATTACTCTTTGAAGACAAATATTAAAACGAAAATCGAACTTGTGCACTCGAGGGAAACAAAAGTGAACTTGCCTTTCGTCTGGAAAGAGCATTTTGAGAAAAAGCGAGCCAAACTAACGCCTTACGTCCGGGAAGGGCGTTTTAGGAAAAAGCAAGTAAAAGTTAGTGCCTTCCGTCCGGGAAGGGCACTTTGGGGAAAAGTGGGTAAAAATAAGCGTCTTCCGTCCGGGAAGGGCATTTTTTGGAAAAACTAGCAAGTAAAATAAGTGCCTTCCGTCCAGGAAGGGCATTTTGGGAAAAACAGGTGAAGATTAGTGCCTTCCGTCCGGGAAGGGCGTTTTAGGAAAAACAGGTAAAAATCAGTGCCTTCCGTCCGGAAAGGGCATTTTTGGAAAATAGCAGGTAAAAGTAAATGCCTTCCATCCGGGAAGGGTATTTTTGGAAAATAGCAGGTAAAAGTGAATGCCTTCCATCCGGGAAGGGTATTTTGGGAAAAACAAAATTTGAGAGGATGAACCTTTATCTTTGATTTTTTTGAGTTTTTGTTCATTTGGGAATAAAATCTTCTATTTTCTCTATCTGAGCCTTAATTTCTCACTTTTTATTTTATGCTTTATTTATTTTAAAGTTCAATTAACGAGCAAAAACGCGTGCAATGCATGATCTGGTCTTTTTTAACTGATTGGTAAAGGGTCATTTACTCGAATAATTTCGGAGGACCCTTCCCACGCATTATGGGGGTATCCGCAAAACTATCCGATCTCGGAGCAAACCTTAGGAGATCGTGCCCGAGCACAATTACCCAAAGTCCACCCGTCATAGTTAAAAACGGCCTTTACCAGTCTTAATTATTTTGTGGCGTGTATGACAACATAAATATATGCAAATGATTTTCTAAATTAATCTAAATTATTTCTTTAAAATTAAACTTAATTTTCTAAGAAACTAAAGTTAATTAAATTGTTCAAAGTTAAACTAAATTCCTAAATTAATTTTAAATCTAGCATTTTTACTTCCTCTTTTTTTTTACCTTTATTAATTTATTGAAAAGTAAAATAAATTTTATGGTTAAGCCTTTAATTGAAACAACTTTAAACATTAAGGAATCAATTAAGCTAAATACAAGGACTGGCTTGAACTCGCTAAAAAGCTTTAGTCTTTATGTGAATACGTTTTCAAATCACGGTACCGACTAGCATTTAATTACTATTTTAGGGACCTCTCTGAACGAAAATTAGGGATTAAATTGTATGTATGACCGAATCATTAACCTACAGATCTATTAAACAACAACTCAACACCAAAATGCACATTAAAAATAAATTTCATCCGAAAATGGTAAACAACAAATAACAAATAAGTGTAAATATAAATAGGCTTCATCTTTTCTTATTTTCAGAAATCAAAACTTACCTCAAACCCTAGCTTCCCCGTGCCGCCGTTGCTTCAACCGCCCGGAAATCGCAGCGCCGTGCCGGAGGTCGCGACGTCGCCGAACGGAGCTCGAACGATGCAGAAAGCTTCCTCTCAACGCTCTAAACCTAGCTCCGATGCTAGTTTTCCGATGCTTGGCCTCCAAAACCCCAAAAACCGACTCACCCGAAGCCTAAATCTTGCTCCGATCCGGCCAATTCTCCCACCGGACGGATTCTGGGGCTATCCCACTTCCTTTGTCTATCTCTATGACCTCACGGACTCAAATCCAAGCTTCTTGACACTCCATATAGATCTAGTCCGAAAACTATGAACCCTAAAGAGATAACGGAGGTTACAATCAAAAAGGGGAAAGAGGAGATCGGAAGACTACTCCCGAAGAGAGAGGTGAGCCTATTCCCTATTGAACGTTCTGTTTTCTTTTTCTTTTCTATTTTCTGGAATTTCTTGTTGCCAAGAGCCCTTTCTGTTAATCGAAAAAGAACTATCAATTTTTCTCCCTACCCTAATGAACTCCTGAAAAAGAAACTGTAAATTCCCCCCCCCCCCCAAAGACTTCCTACCGAAAACTCCCCCTCCTCTTAGCGCGCTAATGAACACTGTTTTTATATCTCTCATTCTCCAGCATCCATCTTCACCCTCCATCCTCCCCATTCTTAATCTAATGGCTGGATAGCCTTCTCTGTCCTAAACCCGAATTCCCTTTTTCTCCTCTTAGGTCCTTTTAGGGTGAGCTTTATATTTTCTGCAATTCCCATATTTAGGGCATTTACTGCCCTTGGTTTGTCTGATTTCCTTTAGGTTTGTTGTTTTTCTGCATTTTGTTTGAGCTTGGTAGTGGGTGTGCCGGTTGGTGGCAGATGTCCAGTGTGCAGGGTGGTTTGCAGTCCTGCAACTGGCTTGCTTTTGTTTGTTGTGTTTGCTCTTGGCTGCCTTGCCATTTATTACTTTTGTTGCTTTCCTCCCCTGTAAGTATAGAATGTGAGCTGGCTGGTTCAGTATAATTCCCTCTGCGATCTTTGTTTGATTTGTGTAATTTGGACTTGGCCTGAAAATTGGGAATGCTATGTACCTGAATCCAAATGTATGCAATCTATGCTATTTCAACTAACATGCTTTAGCTATAAATGCAATGCAATGCTACTGCTACGATGTATATGTTGCTGTGTGTGTGGGATTTTGTGCAATATGGTTAATGAAATGCACGCATATTTTGAGGTTAAAAGGCATGCTGCAATGGATGCTCTGAATTGTAAAAGGGGAGTGAAATGTCTTGGACTACATGCTCTGTTTTTGTGTTTTCAATGCCTATGAATTCAATGTGAAGTTAAAAAATGCTAACGTATATGTTCTTGTTTCCCAATGGCTTCATCGACATTTTAAGACTGAGACTGACTCTCACGTCTTTCGCTCGATATAGCCAATAGTAATTCTTTTCCCCAAGCATGCGTACACTTTTTATTCGCTTTGCATGTACACTAACCAGTAGTGTACATGCTTTTAAATCTTGGGGAACATTTCTTGCACTTCCTATCTGTGTTCCCTCTTGCAGGTCATGAAATCTCCTGAGGCCATTGGAAAGCCTTTATGTTTGCAAATGAACAAGGAGGGGAACGAACCTCAAACTAGAGGCAAGGAAATCCCTTGAATGGGCAGAGGCTATGTAATAATGTTTTTATCTTTGTAATGCAATTGAGATGCAACAATTTTAATTATTTATTTATTTATTCTTTGGAATTTGTAATGTCTATTTTCTACTTATGCTCATGCAAAATGCAAGTATGCCATGCAAAGGAAAGGATCACCAAATTTGTCATGATATGCAAAAATTGAAGCAATAGACAATGATCATGCATAATGCAATTTATAAGTGATATATAGATATTACTTATGAACCTTAATAAATAAAAAAATATGCTCCATGAAAATGAAAGAAAATATAATGGCAAATACCTAAAAGAAAAGGATAAGAGAATGCTTCATTAAAAACTAAACCTTATTTACTAAAAGAGTTTATATGACTAAAGTGCAACACCCAAATTAGTACATGAAAGTAAGCCATGTAATATGTACAAATGCTAAAGGTGCATATAAAGACTTTCTCAATTTTCGAAATGCAAATTAGATGACTAGGAAAAGAATTAGCTTATCTAAATTAAAAGTGAACTCAAAATGACCGGAATGCCCTCAGTGCAAAAATGACCAAAATGCCTCTGGGTGACCATGCAAGTTAAGGAGCAATCAAGTTTTTATTTGAAGGATACATGCGAAATTAGGGTGTCTACACTATTGAGACTGAAATTGACATATATGGAGAAGAAATGGTAGGAAGAGAGAGGTGAAGAATGGAAAAGCATGTACTTACCATCATTTGAGAAAAATGGGGTAAGGAAAATTCCATTGGTTTCTTTTCTTTCATTTACTGTGTGTATTTATTCTAATCTTGCTCTTTCCTTATAGATATTAATATTACATTTTTCTTTAGCAACGCCTCTGAGTATTAGTTTAGGACTCTACTTTAAACCTATTCTGACATTTCAATTCCTCATCATTTTCTTTCTTAGGTTTCCTCACAGTTCTTCTTGAGTGCAAAAAGGCAAATTGCTCAGTGTGTTAGGTGAGATGTCATTTTCAGGTTCTGATGATAATTTTTCGTTTTTTTGCAATGCTCATTGTTTATTACCAGCTTCATTCTCACATACAAGTATGAGCAATTACAATTCATATTCATTGCATTTGTTAGTGCTGTGTGGTTGTTTAATCTACTTTGATTTTGTTTGATATTTTGCTCAGTCATTGCATGCATGTTTATGTGTTTGCTCATTGTTTTGAACCCTCTATTTGGTTTGCATTTTGTCTTTGTGGCTCTTTCCACCCTTTTGTTTAACTATTGCCAAGAAGGTGATGCTCAATTCACATGGATAATCTGTTGTTCCCCTGTTTGATTGTTTCAAAGTTCCTGATTGTTTATGTTAAGCAGGTGTTTGATGTTTTCGTTTTCCTTTTTTTTTTTTGGGTTTCCATTGTGCTGCAAGAATGTGTCTGGATCTTCAATGTTGGTAGTTTAAATAAGGTGAGCTCTTTTTTGATCTCTTACTCTAAAGTGTAGCATATGATATCTAAATTTTAACTCTTGCTTCATTATTCTTTAGAATACATAATGATTATATGACTAGCCGTAGAAGTTACTAATATCAAGAACATGTTTTACTTCTATTTACTTTTTCTTTAACTATATGTTTAAGGAGGTTTGTTCCTGCCTCTAAATCCTTCAGCATGCATAAATCAAAATAAAGAAAGGAAAAAGAAAACAAGCAGTGGTGAATAAAATTTTCCCCTTGCCTTTTTCTTTGCTCTTTGTCAAATTTGGTTTGTTGCTTAAGTTTTTTGTTACTTTTACAGCCTCGAAAGGATGTTTGAATGGCGGACTTTGTTTTCTTATGATTTGGTATTGGCTTAGCTTTAAGTTGGAAACAGTGTTGATTTCTTATTATTGTTCTTTTACCAAAAACTTTATTCTTTTTTAGGTTATAAAATAAATATTAGATTGGCTAACTATATTTATGCAATTGAAGTTTGCCAATTAAACAAATACACTGGATAAGTTTTTTTGTATACTACCGCTTGCAGGTTGAATATCAAATGAAGGGTTACATATCTATGCTTGAAGATTGCATGACTCTTTGCATACCAGGTAAAAACTTTGCTCATACATCCAATTTCTTTTTTCTTAACATGTTTATGTGGTTTAATTGAATGTCATTTTAAGTAAGAAAAAAAAATTGATGGGTGAAATATGTTTACAGGAGTTTTTTTTTCTTTTCTCTTTGTTTGTAAACGAGACAGAAAAATGATTGAGATAAAGCAAGGGAAGATAAAATCATAAACATGGTGATTTTGGGGGTGCTGCTGCAAGCCAAGCAATGGTTACTTCTCTTGCTCAATAGGTATTTTTCAACTTCCTTAATTCTGATCTTTTTCCAATTTCTCTGATGTTGCACTGCCACTCAACTTTAGGGAATTGATTTCATTGCAAAAGTTTGAGACATTGAAGAATTTTGATGATCACCTCCGAATCCTGTTATGGTCTTTTATGATATATTTCCAATTAAAATTTATTCTTTGGATGTTAATGTTGTAACATGATTTGTGATTAGAAAGGTACATAGATAGTACTTCTTAGTTACCATTATGAGTCATTTGCATCTCTGCTCCTGGCTCTAACTTTTGCTTCACTTACTGAAATGTAGAATAGAGTGGTAATGGCTGAATCAATGTTAGAGGCTACCTTAAAGTATTAAGAATTTCTTGATTGACTTTTCTTTGGAAAGGTGGTAATGTTGTTGTCTTCACTTAGCTGATTCTAAAGTCGTCAATTTCTAATCTCATTTTGCATTTCGTCTCAAGTCTAAGGGAAATACGAAATACGAAAGAAAAGAATGAAACCTTCCTCAAATGAATTCCTCTTTCTCGCTTCCTGCAGCCTGTAGGGAAGGTCAATCTTTGTTTCTCATTTCATCGTTTTGATCGACCAGAATTTGCTTGCTGGTGAGATTTCAGGTTTTTGGGTTTCCAGTACCTTTCGTGTAAAGCCCTACTTATTGACTTTTCCAAGGCATTATCTCTATGTGCATTCCTGACAAGTTCTAATAATATGTATCTCTTTGATGTCAGAATATTTTATTTTAATAGTTTGGGATGAAAGAGTTTCCAATATGTTTCTCTGCATTTTTATGTGTTTTTTAAATGATTAATAATATTTAGACTAACAGGAATATATACTTTGCTGTTTTGGATCTCTACTTTGTTTTCCATTTTTTGTGCCTATAGTCTGTACTGTTTTCAACTTACTGAGGTGAAATAGTTTGCATATGTGAAGAAACTGAATGGTTCTGGGCTAACAAGCTGCTACTTTTTGGGATTGATGTCCATTTTTTGTATGTTTGATAAAGGTATGTGAAACTAGAACTCTCTTACGTTGAAGGAAAGAGGAACTTGAAGCAAATTTACGTTTTCAACAAGGCATGCTAATGTTTGTTTTATTCCTTTAATGACCTGCTATGCTTCTACAATACTTCCTGCTTGAATTTATGTTGCACTCTGTTTATTTCAAGTTATTTCGGTTGATCCTATCCACTATCATCGAGGGATTTGGGTGCTGTCAAACCTTGTTGTGCTATCTCCCCAATTGATCATGCAAACTGAGGAAATTAGGCTAACCTACTTGCTGTTGCTTAGCCAAACACTTAGGAAACTAGCTCAATGCCATGATCTTAGCAACCATTTCCCTTTTATGTATTGCCCTTAATTTTGAAACATATTTCTCAAAGCGAGTGTAATTACTCTTTTCCTGTTGAACTTGGTTCTTGGTACTTTTGTAGAAGTTAGAACTCCATTTGTATATAAACTCAACTCCCTCACTATATATTATTGCTATTAAGTTAAATATATCACTAATTGCTTTGATGCAATTCGAGGTACTAAAACTTATTTATCTGCAGGGAGTTTCAAATTAGTTCATTTCTGTTATTATTATTTTATACTTTCTTGCAGCATATTTGATCCCTTGAGGAATATATATTCTTTTGCCTAACATTCACTTTTCTCTTTGTGCTTAGCTAACTAAATGCCTGATCTCTGTTCACCAAACACCTATTGTTTCCGCACTTGAAAGATATATGTATAACAAATATCAGAGCCTTGCATCTGATATTAAGATGGGAAGACTTCAATTGAATGCCAAGGATAAAATTACACTAAACCCGCGGCAGCGCGCGGGTAGAAAATCTAGTTATCTTAAAAAAGGCGCCACAGCGGAGCGTAGAGCTATTTAAGGGCAAGGCTACCCGCCCAAGCCCGTAAGTCTGCCCAATATTTTAAAGGGCTTGGACAAGAATTTTAATGGGTTTGGACAAAAATCTCAAGCCCATTTATTAAATGGGTCGGGCTTAGGTATAAGAGTAAAAGCCCAAGTCCGGCTCGGGCCCGACCCAATTAAGGAAATATGCTTATTTTTATTTTTTATTTGTTGATATATAATATATATTAAATATAATTCATACGTACACCGTATCTTAAATAAGAAAAACATGAATAATATATGTAGAAAATCTTATTATCAATAAGAATAGTATATTATAAGTAGTATATATCATATTTTATATTTACAATTTATTAATATAATTTAATTCTTAAAATAATTATTAAAAAAATATTAAACGGCTTTTGGACGGATTTGGTCTAAGTATTTAATTAATGAACCGGACTTGGACAAAAGTTTGAGGTCCGTTTTATAAATAGACCGGACTTGGATAACACTAATGATCTTAATCTCAAAGCTAGACCCGGCCTGAACCTGACCCATAAACGGATCTAGCAAGGCGTAGCAGGGTATTAGCTAATTTATATCATTTTTATCTCAACTCACGCTTGATATGTGGCGCCACAGTGAGGGTGAGAATTGGTAAGTTCATAATAAATATAGAGATTATTTGCAAATAGTCATCGGTCATTTGATTTTATACTATTTAGTTCCTTCATTATTTTTTTTATTTAGTCCTTCGACTTTATTTTATATAAATAAAAGCCTACACACGTTTTAATTTTAAGCAACTTAGTCCCTCAAATATTTAATTCTATACAATTTAGTCCTTCAACTTTATTTTTTTTATTTTTTAATATTTAAATTTTACTCATTAATAGTTTTTAAATATGCTTTAAAATAATTTTTAAGAAAGTATAATCAAGGATGCCACAGTGAAATGCGGTGAGGTATTTTCTAGTTAATTTTAAATAAATCTAGGAATTTTTAGGTTGATTTAGTGGAAACTAACAGAAATTTCACGTAATTGGGAGTGAGAAAGGAATCTAAAATTTTGATGTCAACCGAAGATCTATGCCGGTGGTTTTTGATGTAGAGTGTTGGGGTCAATCAAAAGGATTTATGCCGGTTGTTTCGATAAAAGAATTGTGGCCGATGCAGTGGTTTTCAAAAACCTAATATATTTGATTTTTTTTTTCAATTAACTGCTCTAAGGGTAACATGTTTTATCCCAAAAAAAAAACATGCAAATGCAGTTTTCCTTTCTAAAATTTAACTAGTAATCATTTCCTTTTAAATAATTATGAACTTTTATAGTAGTAATAATCGGTAAATATTCTATGATCGATTCATGGTAATAAAAAGCAATTCTCCCTACAAAATTTATGTTATGTTCTTCATAACAGAGTATATTCAATTGTTTTCTAATATAAATGGAATTAAAATAGATGGAATTTTTTTCTTTGTTCTTTGAGCAAAAAATAATAATATTCTTTATACAAAAACTTAAAAAGTATGACATGGATAATGAGATGGCAAAAGATATTATAGAATACGAAATAAGTTTAAAACTAGGAGAAATTATTAGGTGGGACGAACCACCACGTCATCCATGGGACTAACCAGTAGAATTTTGCCATGTCAAATTAACTCCTTAAATTAAGACACGACTTTAGCCCAAGGTTTAGCCCCCTTTTAAAACAAACCCTATATAAAGGGTAAGTCTCCAAATTTAAGATTTTATTGGGATAGGGTTTTAGAAAATTGATGAGTTGTCTTCCTATCATTGGTTGGTCTCATGGATGACGTGGTGGGTCCGTCCCACCTAATAATTTCTCGAACTAGAGTTTAAATTATATCAGCATGATCCTAAAAATGGAGAAATTATTAGGTGGGACGGACTCACCACGTCATCTATGACTCCAACCAATGATATAAAGATAACTCATCAATTCTCTAAAACCCTATCTCAATAATATCTCAAATTTGGTGACTTACCCTTTATACAAGGTTTATTTTAAAAGGGGGCTAAATCTTGGGCTAAAATCGTGTCTAAATTTAAGGAGTTCATTTGACATGGCAAAATTCTATTGGTTAATCCCATAGATGATGTGATGGGTCCGTCTCACCTAATAATTTCTCCTAAAAATGGGTCTTTTTAGGATTTCATTAAAATGATGACACATCATCTATTTTGAATGAAATTCAAAATTAACTTTACACCTTACCTCACCAAATCAAACCCTATTAATTATAAAAATCTATTTTTCTTATTTTTATACCTCCAAACCCAACAAGAATCTTTCCTTTTTGAAAAAAAAAATCTTAGACATGAAAAAAAAATTACTTGACCAAAAAGATTCTAAAACAAAAAAATTGTCTTGACATTAAATTTCTTTTTAAAAAAAATCTATCTTAAGATGATTAATTAAAACTATTCAAAGATGAAAGTGAATAATTACATGAATTGGATTTAGTGAAGTAAGATGTATAGGATAAAATTTGATTTTGATTTAAAATAGATTATGTGGCACAATTCTAATGGAATCATAAAAAGAGACATTTTAGAATGATCCTAATGTAATTAAATCCTTAAAACTATATATAACTAGTTTATATCCCGTGCCATGCACGGGTTGGTTTTAATGTAATGATAATAATAATAATGAATAAATTTCACAAACAAATGAATAATATATAAACTAAAAAAAATATTAATTTTCAATAATGACTATTTTGTAGATGTTAATTTTATAAATATGTGGACGAAGAGATAAACGGAAATATAAACATGTATTAAAACTTGATTTCTTAGAACTCCTATCCAAAACCTTTATAAATATTGAATTTGGGAGAGGAATAAAAAAAATTAAGGAATTAACTCAAAAAAAAAAAAGGAAAATTGTAGATGAGCATATAGATTCTACTTAAGTAGTCTCAATCAAAATTAAAAAATTTATTGCTATTTTAATTAATATTGTAATAAGAAAATAAAGAAAATGACATGTTTTCTAATTAAATTATATAGTACAAAAATGTAAAGAGATACACGCCATTTTATTATTCAAAAGGTTATGTCTATATAATAAACGTTGCATTTCAAAAGATGAATAAAAATTACATTTGATAACTAATGTAAGAAATTATGAAATACCTTTAACCAAAAAAGAAATTATGAAATACCATATGTACTATAAAATGGCTAGATTAGTTTGAAAAATTGAAAAATTTACAATAGATTAAAAACTACAAAAATCATGACTACAACATTTGATTCTGACGCAATTTCCTTGACGCAATCCATAGCGAATAGGACCTTGACGCAATTTTCTTCGTTTCTGACGCAATCCATCTTGATCCGGGCTTCGGTTGCTCTACACTGCAACTTGATTTACTGATAAAGTAGGCAAAAACGATTCTAACTTTGAACATGAACCATTAGGCCACGAAATTGAGCATGACTTGACCATTCTTGACCCTAGGCTCGATCAAAACAGAGATCATATTCAAAAATGACTAAATGGGGGTGGAAAGCCCTATGTCCTTAATTGAAAGAGTTGCAAAAGTTATCATAAAATGGCCGAAATAGGCTAAGCACGAAATTGACTTGCACTCATCCATAATATGACAGATCTAACATGACTTCACGAAAATAAAGTCAGCTCGAGCTCCAATTTGACCTTTTTAGAGCATGTGTCCTTAATTGAAAACTGCGGAAAAGTTATGACCGATGTCGGATTGAACCCAAATTTCACCAGTAGGGTTTGAACACCATCTTAAGACCATGGGAAAAGTTCTGGTCAAAATCGAGCTCTCCATCATGGTGAAATTGGTTTCACACCCCAAACTGTTCTTAATTGAAAACTGTGAATAAGTTTTTCATCTTAAACCCGATTGAGATGAAATTTTACCAGAATGATCTATGGAAGTCAGGGATCATCATGGTATATTCAATTTTGAGATCGCAACAACCTAGCCCTCTCAATTTCGTCAATTTCGCCTTTTGTCCTTAATCGAACAAAATACGAAGTTGTATTTTTTTTGGACTTAAATGATCAAATTAGGGCATGGGCAGTTGGGATTAGACCATATTGCATCATATACTATGCCACACATAATTAGACATGACATTATGTATTTTCATGAAATTAGGATGGTCGTTATATAAGAATTAAGCCTTCATTAAAATTAAAGATCAAATAAGATGACTTTAATTCTTTCTGACCATCATTATTGAGCTAATAATTATTATTATTCAATAATTATTCCTAATTTTCGGTCCAATATTAGGAAATTAGGAAAATAAAATTACTTTCCTAATTGATTTATGACTATGGTGGCATCAAATCCAACTTAGCTTAGGATTTTAGTTTAAATCCAAGCCACTCATCTTGTTCTAACATTATCAATGACATATTTACTCAACAGGGACACATGTCACCTTTCTTGATCCGCACTTGCAGTCTGCTAAACTCCACGGTGGATTTGATAATAATTCATATAATATTGGGAAATAAGTTTTGAAATCATTATATTATGTAAAAAAACTCGAGTTAGTAAGATGTATATATAATGATGTAACAGAAGATTATTATCTCCATCTTAAGCATGTTTCAGCTTCGAGACCTTACGTACACAGCTGTTCCTGTTAGTAAACTTATCATCCATCAAAAATCAGGTGCGCACGTTGGTTGGATCCGTTTTAGTAGAGCAAAACTTTGGATTAAAAAAATATTATTATTTTAATTAATGCTACGTATCTCACATGATAACTCAAATACCCATATTTGAAATCTCTCAATTCTTCAAAAGCTTTCAACTTTATTATTCATTTATGCTTCATATTTAAGCCATAATAACATATATAATCGATTTGGCGACTCAATAATGGATATATATATATATATATATCAATTTAAATTAGATTATGATCACTCTATCATATAAGAAAAACTAATTATTCTCCAAATTAAAGATAACGAAAATTAATTATGTACAAGTTATATTAGCCCGCGCTGACGCTACAGGCGTTCTTTATTTTAGAGTGGTGCTTGATTAACTGATTGAATAAGGATATTAATATAATCAATTATATAAGGGCCAAGAACATTTTTTGTTCAAGATGGTGCTTGATTGATTAATTGATTGAATTATAGAAGGTTGCTGTAAAAATGCAATTTAAATGGATTAGTTTTAATTATATCTCTGACATAAATCTTTGTAAGCTAACTTTTTAGACATGCAAAATTAAGAAGGTCAATGACATGTTTTTATTTGTAAGTAATAAGAATTGCAAAGAGGTAATAAAATATGTTGTTAATTGGATAATAATACTCACATTGAACAAAGGGTGGTTTTAATTCAGAAGGGGATAAATATTGAACGGTCCATGTTGAAGTGATGGAGATGGAGAAGAAAGAGGAAAGAGATATGAAGGTTAAAACAGAGGGGAGTGATGGAAATGTTTGATTTTTGGCAAACCTGAAGATTGATCAGCACCGAAGAGTTGAGAGGAAGCAGCAACTGAGTTGGTGAGAGGAAAAAAGAAAACAGCGAGAGAAATATTAATTAAAAGTAATTAAGGGTTTAGGGTTTAGAAGCAAATAATTAAAAACCTTAAACATTAATTAAGAACAATTTTCTTTTTAGAGATTGTAATTAAAAACAATTAAGGAAGGGAAATGTGTAATTATGAAAAAGGGTAGAAGGAAAAGGAATGGGGGGAACTCATAGAGGGGCTTTTTAGTCATCCGAAAAGTGAGAAAAGACCCAAAATAGCCAAAAGGTGGCACCACATTAATCTTCAATTTGACTTTTTAGTAATTTCCATCGTAGTTAAAAATAATATATAGTATATATAGTATTATAATCATTTATACGTTGAAGAATACGAATTCATGTGGTAAGTAAAGGAAATTCATATGTAAATATAAACATGATGAGATTATATATAGAGAGACAGACAGAAATCCTAATTATTAAATTTCAAGAGGGATAGGAGAAGGAGAATGAGCTCCAACAAGTGCAGCACACTTATTCCAAACTTGTTTGCTTCTTGGAATGGCGTAAGACGCATTTGCCTTGTATTCAGGGATTACCATAATAGTCTTCACCAGCCCCAGATGGCATGGCTCTCCCATCTTAATAAGTAACTCACAACATTGATCAGTCACCACCATATCCTCGAACATGTAAGCAAATACCTCTTTCGCGCACTCGGGTGTCATCTTCTTCGCGCAGTCTTGCAAATACTTGAGTTGTTTTGGCGACAGTTCAGGCTCGTCGTCAAAACCCTCGTCCCCTTCTGTTCCTGGTGGAAACGCAAACTTGTCCTCTACTACAGGGTCGGTTTCTATGTCACCCACCATTTCTCCCTTATGTGCGGGTACTCTCATGATGGCTGTGGCCAAGAGGAACAATATCAGCAGGAACAAGTTGTTCAACTTTGCCATGATTTGATCTGTTTTGTTCCTTATTGGTCATCTGGAGGGCGAAATATGGGTTTCTTATTATATGGGATGAGAGATATATGTGCATCATAGGCAGAGATTAAGATACTTCTATGGTCTTAAAACAAACGTTTTCTTCATCGTTTCTTTTAGCATTAAAATTAATTTATGTTCTTTTCTCTCTTTTTTTTTAACTATTCTTCTTTGTTGCAGTGGTTGATGAAAAGAAAAAAAAAACAAAAAAAAAAAAAACAAAACCCTTATACAGACCGGGTCTAATCTATGAAGTGTTACGTCTTTTCCCATGTTTTGGATCGTTTCAAAATAATATCCGGATCGCCAATAGTATATATTATGAAAAAATATTTGTAATATAAACAATTTCTTATGACACAAAGACCTCGATATACTATTTTTTAAATAATATAGTTCAAAATTTTTAAAGTTAATATAACTATTGTAAAAATGCTTCACGTTATTATTTACAAAAGTTAATAAATACAAAGCAAGTTATTTACAAAAGTTAATAAATACTATAAAGCAAGTTAAAATCTCATGTTAATGATAATTAATAGGCTAAATACCAAAAAAAATACATTATGTTTTGCTTTTGGGACAAAATAATTACTTATGTTTTTTCGGGACAAATTAATCCATTACGTTTCAAAAATGAGCCATATTAGTCCTTTTTGGACGGCCCGTTAGTCATGTGACTAACGGCCGTCAGATTTGCTGACGTATCTTTTCCACGTCAGCAAGGGACTAATTTGTCCCAAAAAAACATAAGAGATTTTTTTGTCTCAAAAGAAAAACATAAGGGGTTTGTTTGTCCCAAAAGAAAAACATAAGGAATTTTTTAGTATTTAGTCTATAATTTAATTTTCGAAATAAAAAATTGATTTTTTTCTTATTCCTTCTCCTTCTTTCCAAAAACTCTACCAACAATGTACCAATTACCAAATAATAACTCATCTTTGAAAATTAAAATGGTGAAGATAATTCCCTAAAAAAATGGTAAAGATAAAATAGTTATAAAAATATTGAATTTAATGAAATAAAAATAGAATTTTTGGTAAAATAAAACTATAAAGTTTAAATAATGTCATTTAAGAAATATATTTAAAAAACAAACTCTTAACATTGTGTGCCTCTGTTTTATAGAAACAAGCCCCTAACATTTAATCTACTCTTAGCCGAAACGAAAAAACTCTCTCCGACCTCCTAACTTCGGCGGCCAAGTACGAATGTTAAAAAACTTTTGAATTGATGATTACACCCTTATTATTCAATTATATTTCTTAAATGCCATTGTTTAAAATTTTATAGTTTTACTCAACTAAAAACTCCATTTTTATTTAATTTAATCTAATATATTTATAAATATTTTAGTATTACCATTTTACTATTTTAATTAAAAAAATCTTAGATATATTAGAATTTTTAAAATATATTTCTTACCCTTATTTTTCAAATATATTTCTTAAATGCCATTATTTAAACTTTTACAATTTTACTCAATTAAAAACTTTATTTTTATTTAATCAAATCTAATATATTTATAACTATTTTGTTTTTACCATTTTACTATTTTAATGAAATATATTTCTTAAATGACATTATTTAAACTTTTACAGTTTTATTTTACCAAATTTTTTTTTATTTAATTAAATTCAATATTTTTATAACTATTTTATCTTTACCAATTTTTTTTAGGGAATTATCTTTACCATTTTAGTTTTAAAAGATGAGTTATTATTTGGTACATTGTTAGTAGAATTTTTGGAAAGAAGGAGAAGGAAAAAAGAAAAAAATCAATTTTTTATTTCGAAAATTAAATTATAGACTAAATACTAAAAAAATCCCTTATGTTTTTCTTTTCGGACAAAAAAATCCCTTATGTTTTTCTTTTGGGACAACTTAGTCCCTTGCTGACGTGGAAAAGCCACGTCGGCAAATCTGACGGCCGTTAGTCACGTGACTAACGGATCGTCCAAAAAGGACTAACGTGGCTCATTTTTGAAACGTAAGGGATTAATTTGTCCCGAAAAAAACTTAGGGGATTATTTTGTCCCAAAAGCAAAACGTAAGGGATTTTTTTTGGATATTTAGCCATAATTAATATATATGTAAATATAAAAAGTCAAAGTGTGACCTGCCTTCCACCCACGTTAGAAACTTATAGTTAGAAACTTACAATCAGTTTAACACATTTTTAACTTTTATTTTTTTATTTCCTAAAAAAACTTACTCCCTCCGTTCCTTTTTAATTGTCCCTTTCCCTTGTTTCTTTTTAATTGTCTCTCATATTTCTTTTCCAGAAATGCCCTTCTTGAAACATAAGTTTAATTAAAAGGTCAAACATGCATTTAATTAGAGAGAAGTAATGGCTTAAGGGCATTATAGGAAGATTAAGTGAAATTGTTGTTAGGGATCTTTTTGTCGGATGGGATGACATGAAACCTTGGTGATGATGTGGCACCTAATCAACCTTTGAAATAGAAATTGGAGTCGCCAGCTAGACCGTCCTCTAGCAAGTGTGGATAAGGTACTGATCTTTGCCCCTGATTCTGAGTTCTGAAGTCTTTTGAGTGAATACCCTCGATTCTTCTTGGGCCAATCCACCCTTTCTCAAGTCAATGACACTTGTTATTCGTATGGTGTATCTCTGCTAACTTCCCAACAGCAAGCGTCAGCTTCTCAGCAGCGGATGTCAACGAGCTTCCTAACAGTGAGCTTCCTAGCAGCGGGTTTCAACGAGCTTCCCGGCAGTGAGCTCCTCTGTTTGTCCCTGTTTTCAAGACTCAAAGCAGAATATCAGCCACATAATAGCTAAAACAGTAAAATAAAAGGGAACGCATATGGAAAATAAGATCAAAAGAGGGAAATTAGCGAGAGTGGTTTGGGAGAGGAAGAAAGGAGGTTGCACTTGGGAAAGAGCTCAAGCTAAACATGGCCGCCTTCTTCTTCTTCTGGGGAGCTTTTTGTGTGGCAAATATTGGGCTAGACTGGTCTCAGCTCCAAAGGGTTTGGGCGACCCCTATTTTAGAGTAAATCGGGTTTCAGAGGAAAATATGACGAAAGTCAAGTTCGGCGGTAACTTTGAAAGAGTCGAGTTGTGGCAATTATGAGCTCCGCGGTGAGAGAGAAATATTTTAGAGGAAAATAAGAAACATGAATTTTCGCGATGAAAAAATCAGATCTGGGAAGGGAAGAGTTCCGCGGTGAGCATAAGAAAACAAGTTGCAGCAGCAAAGATACTGCGGTGAGGAGGTGTTTACCGCAGATCTGGCCTTTTGGAGAGGACGATGAGAGCTCTGTTTTTCCCTACTATTTAATCCCCAAAACAGAGCATCACCATAAACTTATGATTAAAAGAAAAAATTGCATTTTAATTCACTTTAATCAAATGGGATTACACTTTGAAATATGGGCTTGAAGAAAGAAGATGGGAATGCTAGCTAAAGGGAAAGAATTCAAAGAAAGGCAAGTGAGATGTAATTTGCAGAAGAAAAGTGAGCTCTAGGCGTTCCCAAGGTTGAAGATGAAGATTGCTGTGAGATTATTTATAATGCCTCTACTACCGTACGGTGCCTTCCACGGCAGGATTCCTGTCGAAAGATTCCACCAAACCTTTGGCATGGCATCTTCCATATCGGATCTATGCTTAAATTCGCTTTTTCTCATTTTGAATTACTTTGCCTTTGCGGCGTTGAGTCAACTTCATCTCTGAGATTCTCGGCAATGCAGCAAGTTAGCTGCTGCAGAATTCTTTCCCCTTTTTACCATAGCGTTATCTTTGAAGCGGAGAGCAACCTCCAAGCAGTGGTCCCTTCCGAAAATAACCCATGGCAGATTCCCACCTTCACATGCCTCCAAACCACATCTTCAAAATGTTTTCCCGCCGTGGGCTTGGTCCACGTTGTTGTGCTGCAAATTAGAGATAATTAGTGTGTTTTATTGCAGCAGTTAAGCTTTTAATGTCATATTTAAACGTGAGAATAATTGATTATAAGTAAATATTACTCCCTTTGGCAATATTCCTTTATCGGCATCTTCCTGTGGCATCTTTGGTTTCCCCCTTGAGTGGCGCTGCAATGCTTCTGCTGCCATGTGACAGTAAAGACTTTTCTACCGCGGGGAAGACTTGTGTTCACGTGCCGGTTTAGTAAGTTTCGGGTGTGATTCTTTGGGCCACTTGAGAAACATGGGCTTTGTTTGGGCCTTTTGTAATACCATAAAATACTTATGATTAAGAAAATTAATATCATGGAGTAAAGGAGAAGAGAAATTAAGGGTCCAATTGAAATAAAAGGAGAGTTTAAAGATTAATATGAAATTGGTCTAAAGGTGAGAGGACCATTTGGCAATTTTCCCAATATCTTAAATATAAACACCACCATCACCTTCTTCTTCTTCACTTGCTGTTGAAGTTTCCCCTCCCATGCCGAAACCTCCATCTTCATTAGACCAATGAGCTCACTACGAAATCAACATGCAATTAGTTCGTATTGATCCTCTCACCTTGCTTGGCATGTTTGCACCATTGGATTCGAATTTTCCAAGGCTTTGGTAGTGGTTATGAAGCTCAAAAATGGATTGGGTAAGTTGTGATTTAAAATAGGAATCTTGATACTTTAATCTTGTATCAACACGGAATTAATACAATGTTTGTTATGGGTGCATTTGAGGTAAAGTATGGCATTTGAAAGCATGGAGCTTGGTAAGCATGTGGGAGAAAGATGGGAAAGTTTGGATTTGATTTTTGGTAAGAATCCCTTTATTTGATGTTGTTTGGTGATTATAAGCATGATTATTGTTTAGGTTTGTGATTAGAGTGGTTTGGGGGTGATTTTTAAAGTGAAATTTGGCTTCAAAATGAGCATTGTTGGGGCTGCCGGAATCTGGAATTTTCCAGATTCCGGTGAGCTTAAAGGTTGCCAAAAAAAAAAGGAAGAAGAAGAAAAGATTAATAAAAAAAAAAAATGGGGCCTGTTGATGAATCCGACCATATTTATATTGTTGAATGAAACAGATGAAGTATTGAAATTATCGATAAAGAGTAGAAAGACAATTTTACAATAGAAGCTAAAATGATCAAATTGCCCTTATGTTTCAAGTGGATAAATTTAATCCGTTGAGTCGCGATTTCGAATCCTACCAACTAGGGTCAGCAACTATAACACGTAAGTAATATAATCGTACGCTAAGTGAATAAAATTACCGAAATACCATTGATAGGTAAATTTACTGTTTTGCCCTTGTTAGGGCAATTCAAGGAATTAGCTTTCAAAATCACACTTTTGGGATTGGAAAGTTACCGTAGTGACTCTTTGGGGTAAAATAATCGTGTTACCCTTGATTGAAAAAAATTACCATTATGCCCATTAGTCGTAAAATTTACGAAAATTACCCTTAAGGGTGGAATTAAGAGAATTCGACTATGTTGTTTACGCCAATAAATTCGTATGTACGTTGTGAAACCTATAATACTGTAAGTGACCATTTTACCCTCGAAGGAGTAAAATTACAACTTTGCCCTTAGAAAAGGGTTTGGCTTATTTGAACATGATAATTGAACATGTAAGGTTAAAGGATCACCGTAATAGCCTAGTATGTGAAAATTACCAGTTTGCCCTTAACGTGATAAATTACAGTTTTACCCCTAGAGGCTGGATATGATCAATTAAGCTTTGGAAAGTGTATTTGGAGTCTGAAACTCGTATCAGAATCCTGTAAGTCATACTTAGACGTGTTAGACTCCTCGATATTAGACCGTGGGTCTGGGTTATGTGTTTCTTGTTATTTATTCTATCTCATTTGACTGATTTGTTTTATTATCTTGGTTTTGGATTGATTATCTTGATTTTACTATGATCTATGATCCTGGTTTTACTGATTTTCCTTGTGTTGGACGTGTTTCTCAATCAGACGGCTAAGGCGCTGATCGAGACATTGGCTAGGCTCACAGTGGATTGACTTTGGGGGTGTACGAGTCCCCTGAACTGTGAGTGGGCTGTCCTCAACGGAGAACCCGTTGAGGAACTATTTTATTACCGTTTTATTAAATTGTTTTATAAATGGTTTTAAATAAATTGTTTTGGGTGCATGAGCGATCTTGGAAAATGGTTTTGAACTGTCGGTAAGCATACGGGGACTCGTGGACTGGACGCATCCCAGGGAGTACGTATGGCTGATTTTGGTGGAGTATTAGCTAGTAGATTGTTGTTTGGCGGACCATAATTCTGATGGATCCACATGGCCGTCGG
Organism: Corchorus capsularis; assembly: GCA_001974805.1. Lineage (NCBI taxonomy): Eukaryota > Viridiplantae > Streptophyta > Magnoliopsida > Malvales > Malvaceae > Corchorus > Corchorus capsularis. Next base: position 31,755 of record AWWV01016489.1, read on the forward strand.
CTCCAGACCCGACACGCAATCTAGCCGTTGGCGTGTGCATAGGAGAGCCAAATTGGGTGTATTGCGGCCACCACGCAATGCCAGACCCAGGCCAACTTCAGGGGGACGGGCAGGAGATTTTATGACATAAGATATGACAGATTTGCCTCTGACAGTTCCGGAGGTTGACTCGGGCCAAGGTCACTTCGGATATGTTTTGATGGCAGCCCCTGGATTTAGATCGAGAATTGGATTTAAATACATGGTTTTGTTATCACCGATTGTTTTATAAAGTGTTTTGGTTGTGAGTGCAGCCCACCCTCTTCTGGTCCTCTTTTGAGGGTGGCTCACTCACTGGGTACATTCGTGTACTCACCCCTTCAAATTCTTGTTGTGTTTTCAGGGTAGTTAGGACTCTGCGTTCCCTTTGGCGGTCGAGTAGGTGGCATAGGATGTATCACTGCTCTTAGAGGTACTTCTCACTACTTGTCGGGTCCCACTGGCATTGTCTTTGTTCATTGTCATCCCTCGTGCCTTATTTCTTGTTTACTAATTCATTATTTGGATTTAACTTGATTTCCGTTTATCGGAATGCTTTCATTATTTCGGTTTTTGACGACAGTGTTTTACTCTGATTTGAAAAACTTTTGCATTTTTTAAAACTTTTAATTAACTTCTGTTTTCATTGTTTTGTATCTGGTATTGACGCTTCGTGGAGCCTTGGTGCGCGTGACCGGCCGGCACGTGTATCGAGGTAACACGGCGGTTGTCCGTGCTCGACTTCCGGGTCGGGGCGTGACACCTTTAATGTATGTGTTGTATTGGGCTCTTTTTTTTTTTAATATGTGTGTGATGGCCCAATACCAATGTGATGGGTTTCTACCAAGGTTTATGAATGTGGGTATTTTGTGAAAAATAGGGAAAATTTGGTATTTCTAGTATTTTTTGGCTATGGTAAAAAATGGGATTTTTGTGTTTAAATGGGCATGGCTATCCCCAATTTGACCCTTAACACTTCTTCCTCTTCTCGCGGCTTCCGGATGGAGGAGAATGGAAGTGTAGATCTCTTCGAAGTATGAGAACGAGACGGTAGCTTGAAGTGATGCCTTGTGGTTGTAGATGATCGAACAATGAAAGCCTTTAAGGGGTACGGCTATGGAGTAACATGGGAAAGAATAAAGTGGCTTTGGTTATATTGTTTAAATGTGGAGAGTAAAGAAATGATATGTCAGTGTAAGAAGGTTGGCTAACGGATGAATTTGTGAAGTAAAGGAAGGAAGAAGAGAAACAGAATAACCTTATGGGGGTGTTGTTTTGAATTGGTGGAGATGAAGGCTATTTATAAGCGTCAATGGTGGTGACTTTTGTCCAAGCTTCCAGCGATAATCCAATGGGTTAAGGGAAATCATCCTCTTGTCCGTCGGGTGTGCGTGGCCTCCAAGCAAGGTCATTCTAGACGTGACAACTGTCAAGTTGTCAAATTGACAGTGCTGGTGGAGTAGCCTCAAAGTAGGAAGATTCCAGGCGGTTGATAAGCTATCATCCACTGTTCCGGTAAGCTCTCCAATGGACAATAGCTTAGACCTTGAAATGAAGTATTGTTACCGCCGGACAATCGCTTGTTGCAGCTGTCAGAGTTCCATTGCATTTAATGCTTGAGAAACTTGGTGGCCAAGCTTCCGAACCTTGCGTGTTTAGCTTAATTCTCTTTCTTCTCCTAATTGACATCCCATAGTACTACTCTTAGGCCAGCCAAGCAATCTTAACCCAAGAGAATACCAAGGGAGTAACCAGGACACAACCGCCCCTCCGCGACCAACCAAACCACACTCCAAACTAAATCCCCCAAATCGTGGGCATGGTCCACGTGTCAGTCCCTAGTGGTGAACACATATGCACAATATTAGCCAAGCAATAAATCAAAAGCTTAATTGAAATAGCTTAATAAAAAAAAGAAAAGGAATAAGAATACTCCCCTGAAGCTCGAAACAACAAATACTTCATTTGCTCATCCTAGAAGTGCTTCATTGATGGCTCTGCTAGGGCGATCTTGTAATGATATATATGGCAATGCACTTTTTTTTTTGAAAGGCAGCGAGAGAAACTTTATTAATAAAAAGCAAAAGCCCACATGGTTGCACCAGCAATACAGAAGCACAATAGCAGAGACAACACCACCAAGCTAGCAAACTTACAACCCCAACAAGAAACACAAGTAGGGAAAAATCAAAAAAACAAAACAAAACAACTCAGTCAAAATTTGGAAATGATTTCCGACCCTCTATCCACACTGGCCTTTGCTAAACCGTCAGCTATTCCATTGACCTCTCTAAACACATGCATCACCTTCCACCTTTGAACTTTCTTCTTAAGCTTTTCAATCTGAAAAATGATCTGTCTCAGTCTTCATGGAACCGAAATTGGTTTATTCACCCATAGTACTGCATTACTAGAGTCACTCTCAATGATTAACTCTTTAGTGTTAGCCCATTCCGATGCTGCAAATATCAGGAAAGCCTCCGCCCTCCTTGATGGCAAGCAACTAAGCTAAATTCGAGTCTGCCAGGCCGATTGGTTTTGAGAATACCAATTTGGAATTCCCACTTTCATCTCTTAGAATGCCTCCTATGCCTGCCTCTCCCGGGTTGCCCCTTTGCCGAACCGTCAACGTTAAACTTCATTTGACCTTCATTAGGCGTTAACCATTCCATATGAGGCCTGACTGTAAAACTAGCAGATTCAATCCAAATCAGTTCAGGAACTCTATAAAATTCATCAAAGGAAGCAGCATGATTTGACCACCGAGCCTTACACCAATACGCCACCCTACAGGATATAACTTCCACAATTCTTTGCACCTCAAAAGGCTTACCATTGAAAACTAAATCATTTCTAGCAGCCTAAATAGACCAAATAACGGCAAAGAAAGTCATTCGCCACACAAGATTAATACTAGCATCAATCCACATTGATAAAGCAGTAATCACCTCCGAAGGCATAGTCCATTTGATGTTCCACTTCGCACAAAAATGCTGCCAAACCAACCAGGACTTATTGCACATCAATAACAAATAACTAACAGATTCTTGAACATTATTGCAAATTGGGCATTTGCTATCTTCCTCAACCACCGACCCTCTTTGCAAAAGAACATTTCTTACTGCAATACGACCACGGATAACTTGCCACAAAAATATTTCCACCTTAGGGGGGGTTATCCCTTTCCAAATCTTCTTCCAAATAGGATCGGTGATACCATTTTGCTGGCTTTGAAAATGACAATAATGCTTAGTAGTATACTTGCCCGAAATAGAGGCCTTCTAAACTAATTTGTCATTGCTTTCTTTCGAAACAGTAAAAGTATTAAGCATTTCCAACAAACTCTCCCATTGTTGCAGCTCCCAGTCAAATGGATTTCGCCTTAGTTGGATTTTTCAAATCCACTCATCTTCTTGCCATTCGCTAAACTCACTGATCTTACCCTTTTTGTTGACTGCCAAAGCATAAATCCTAGGGAAAGAGGATTTCAAAGTTAGCTCATTAAGCCACTAGTCATCCCAAAAATTAATCCTTTCCCCATTACCTAATTCCACTTTCATCCCCCCTTTTAATAAATGCATTTCATTGCCTTCAACATCCAAAGGCTCAATAATCTTCCAACAAAGTGGAGAGAAGCTCCTTCTCGGTATCCCTATAGGCAGCAACTTATCATTGTGAATATTATAATTTTCCACCAAAACACATCTCCACCAACAAGATTCCTCCTCCCCAAACCTCCAAATCCATTCATTGAGAAGAGCTCTATTTTTTAATTTGAGATCAACTATCCCAAGCCCACCCATCTCCTTGGGACAACATATAGATCCCAATCAACCAAATGAATCTTCCTACGCTCCTCCGTACCACCCCATAAAACTTACCTTGAATCCTATCAAGGTTCTGCCTTACTCCTTCAGGAATTGGAAAAAGGGACATGAAATAAGTTTTTTTTGGGCCAAAAGACATGAAATAAGTTGGTAAACTAGAAAAAACGGCTTTAATCAGCGTGACCCTCCCACCCATAGACAATAAAGCTCCTTTCCAACTAGCAAGCCTTGACTAGAATTTATCAACAACAGGCTTCCAAATTGCTTTCGAACGAGGATTTGCCCCAAGAGGAAGACCCAAATACTTGTAAGGCAGTGACTCCGTTAAGTAGTGCAACAATACAACCCAAACGTTGAGGTTTTGCTCTTCCACACCAATACCACAAAGCCTGTTTTTTCTGAAATTCACTTTAACACCCGACATAAGTTGGAAGCACCTCAAGATTCTTCTAATATTTATAATTTTGTCCCTCACTGGTCTGCTAAAGATGATAGTATCATCTGCATACTGTAACACATTAACCTCCATACCATTCTGCCCCAATTTAATTCCCTCAGTCAGATCTAACTCACCTGCCTTCCTCATTAAAATAGCGAACACTTCTCCATTTAAATTAAAGAGAAGAGGCGACAAGGACATCCTTGCCTCAAACCACGAGACATACCAAACTGCCTTGTAGGGGATCCATTCACAAGAATAGAAAATGAAGCCGTCGATACACACATCATTATCCAATTTATCCATGTTTTCCCAAAACCCATTTTCCTCATAACAAGCCTTAAAAAATCCCAGCTCACACTATCGTAAGCTTTCTCGAAGTCAACTTTAAAGAAAACACCACCTTCCCCATCTTTCTTCATGTAATCAACAGTTTCGCTAGCCACCAAAAACCCATCCAAGATTTGCCTTCCTTTCATAAAAGCAAATTAATTTGGCCCAATAATCTCCTCCATCACCATGCTGAGCCTTCTTGCTAAGACTTTAGCAATTATTTTGTAAATACTCCCCACTAGACTAATAGGTCTATAATCAGCAATAGTAGTAAGATTTTCACATTTTGGCACCAATGTGATGAACGATGCATTAATCCTCCAGTCAAAAACACTAGTATTATAGAACTTATCAAAACAGCTGACAACCTCACCCTTAATAACCCCCCAAAACTTCTTGAAAAAATTGATATTAAACCCATCAGGGCCAAGGGCTTTACTCCCATCACAACACTGAATAGCCTCATAAATCTCCTCTTCGGTAAAAGATCTTTGCAGCCAATCCTTACTCTGTTCAGAGATCTGAACAAACTCCATATCCATATCCTCTACATCAACAACCAGATTAGTATTAAAATGAGATTCGAAAGAATCCGCTATATAATTTTCAAGCTTCAAAGGATCCTCAATTAATCCATCATAAGTTAAAAGGCATTTAATATGATTAACTCTATTTCTCACCGAGGCAACAAGGTGAAAAAAAACCTTGTATTTCTATCCCCCTCTCTCAACCATTTATATCTTGATTTCTGCCTCCAAGCCTGCTCCTCAGCTCTGTAAAGCTTCCAAAGCTCACCTTTTAAATCCTTAATCTCCTGTCTAAGCTTATCATTCAAAATATTTTACTGCCAATCAGACTCTAATTGTTGAATTTCTTCTTCAATCTGTTTGATTCTGCTAAAATCCCCCACACCTTTCGATTTCTTCCACTCATTAATTATAGACTTTAAGCCTCTGAATTTACACCATAAACTCCCTTCTGAACCTTGCTTTTCATTCTCAAGATCCCATCCTGCCTTAACCAATTCTCGAAAATCTTTCTCTTCGAACCAGTAATAAAAAAACCTGAAGGGTTTTGGACCCTAATTTGTAGCATCGACACCCAAAAAACCGGGTTGTGATCTGACAAAGACTTCGGCAGTGCCTTTTGCAATAAATTCTGGAATAAAACAATGAAATCAGGGGCAATCAAAAATCTGTCTAACCTGCTAAAAGATGGATTCTCTCTGTAATTCCGCCAGGTGAAACGATCACCCTTCATAGGCAAATCAATCACTCCAACCTCATCAGCAAAATCAACAAATTTCTGCATAGCATTAAAATTATAAACACTACCAATTTTTTCCTCTGAGGACCTAACAATGTTGAAATCACCCCCCAAAATCCACGGGATATTGTGTCTCAGCAAAATACACTTAACCTCTTCAAAGAAAATTTCTCTTTCACCATCATCATTTGGCACATAAAAATTCCCAAACCCACAACGAACCCCTTTGGATTTAAGCACCCCAATGACAACAATGAATCTGCTATTGACAATAACTTACTCCTTCTGAAAAAACTCATCTTTCCACACCGTTATTAGCCCACCATATGCACCTTCAGCTAGAGCAAATTCCCCTGAGCAAGAACCCTTACCCCAAATTTGCTTAAAAAACTTCTTGTCGACACTACTCAACTTCGTTTCCTGAATCAAACACATGTCAACCTTTTCACTACAAACCACTGACCTAACAGCTCTGCGTTTCTCCTTACTTCCTAATCCTCTGATATTCCAAGTTATTAATCTCATTTAAAACAACAAACTTGACAATACCCCCAATCCACACGATCAAGCCGAATCCTCTTGAGCAATAATAGCCCTCAATACCTCATCTTTACCTTTGCCAAACACGACCCCTAAAGTTGAGCTAATTTCGTAGATAGCCTCTGCCTCATTCTTCAGGATTTTATTTCTGTTCTCAATATTACTATAGGAAATTGAGAAACCAGAAATTGTGATCGGCCTGTCCTCTTTACCTTCCTCTAATATACGCATAAGCAACTTCTTGTTTTTCTACTTGTTAATCATTTGGTCCTCCAACCTCTCACTTGGCCCATCTTGAACTGTAGGCCTATAGCAAACTATAGCATTGGAATTAATTGTTTTAGGCCCAATTCTATCGTCACAAAAGTCCCCAACTTGATCCAACTTTAACCCATTTTCTTCCATACTTTCCTCTGTAGCATCTACACGTGTCTCACATTCATCAATTCTCTGTCTATCATGCACGGCGCCGCCATCCTTGGGAGAATCTACATACCCTTGCATGCTTACAGTCCGTACTTGCTAGAGATGCATGGACTATTGATGCATGTCCTAAAGTAAGCTATAATATGTCTTAATGAATGAAACCTAGGAAATTAATCTAGGTATAATATCCTATAGTGGCCACTATGTTATAATCAACGGTGTTGGCGTCCCAACATCGAGTTTATATCTTAAAATTTGAGGAAGAGAGTCTAGCCAAACTTGCTTTCTCGGAATGTGGAAGGCTAGGTAAGAAACCTTTAGCTGCCTTGGCCACTCCTTTAATCATGATGGGCTAGATCATGTGTGACAAGGAAGGCTAGGTAAGAAACCTTTAGCTGCCTTGGCTAAATATTGTCTTGACCTTGTCTTGGTCATGGTGAACTGAACCATGCGATGAGGAAGGCTAGGTAGGAGACCTTTTGCTGCCTTTGCCATATCTTAACCATGGTAGTCTAAACCATGTGATAAGGAAAGCTAGGTGAGAGTACTACCCTACACCTTTGGCTACCTCCGCTACATCTTGGAAATAATAATAAAAAATCATGGGGGATTTGCCACCTTAAAGGCTTGCATTACCTCTCTGTTGGCGGCTAAAGCATTCTTGTGCTATCTAGGAGGCTGCCTACTGCCGGTGGAGTGACCACACTAGGGGGAGTGGGTCGGCTCCAACTGACCTACCGCCCACCACCGAAGTAACCGACTCGACATGGGTCGGTCTTTAGGGATTGGTCGGTATGTCGATTGGAAACCGATGGTAAATCCTTTAATTCGGTCGGTGTTCGGGCATGATATTTTTACCCGAACCCGACCGATAAACCGACCGACATATATATAAATATAATTATTAATATTTTTTATATTTAGTATTTATAATTTATATTATATATATATATTAAAACCCTAAATTGTTTCTCCCTTTTTCTTCTTTCCTCTCTGCGCTGCGAACTCTGCCTCTGCCTTTCTTTTTTTTTCTTTTTTCTTCTCTCCTCCATCTTCATCCCTCCAAAACTCCGACAGCGCCATAACCACCACCATTTTCATCTTGCTTTCATCAAACCCAATGGCTCCTACAGGCTACAAGCAAAATATCTCCTCACTATCAAATACAATCCTCCCTTTCCCCTTTTATGCCGCCCCTCAAAACCCTTTCGATCCATGAAGAATTGCTATTATCTTTTTGAGTTAAACATGACTACATGAGGGTGATTCACTGATTCATTGAATTTGTTGTTGAGAGACACGTGTAAGCCTTATTGTATGAAGTATCTTGAGTTATAACTATAATTGTTAATTGTTCTTGGAAATAGCTTATAGATGAGATAAATTGGGGATGATTGTTATCTACTTTTAGATAAATTGGAGATGATGTTTTTTTTGGGCCAAGGAGATGATGTTGAAGACTGGATAAATTGGAGATATGTTGAAGAAACCGACAGTCCCGTAAAACCGACCAACCGACTGCAATCGACGTCGGTCGGTGGTTAGCGGTTTTAAGGAGTTGTCGGTCGGTGATCGGTGGTGGTTTTCAAGTCGGTCGGTGGTAGTTTTCTGGAAAATTTTGCCACCGACCGACACCCACCCCTAGACCACACACACTGGTGACTAGAGGTTGGAAGAGTCACTCCCCACTTGGTACTTTTCTTGAAGATGCACCAGGGGATAATTAATATCGGGTGCTTCGGAGGTCAATGCTAGGTGGCCAGCAGTGACTCAATACTTTTAGGGGGAATAATCTGTTCTTAGGGTATCAGGATTTTAAATGGTTTTTAAAGAAGTAAAGGCACTTCATGGGCAACGAGACCCTCATGAAGGCAATGAGCCCTCCCACCTTTAAGAATAATTTGGCCCCTTTGGTAAGAAATAATGTCCCTTTTGGTATTTATTTGGGCTTATTTGTATTTGGACTAGAAACAGGAACAAGTTTGGTGTGGAAATAGGGGTTTTATGAAATGTGAGACCCGTCAAATATTGGCCCCTAACAATTGTAATAGAATTTAGGAAACTAACTGAAATTAACTACTTTTCTTAAAAAAAAATAAATCGGTTAAAAGGGACAATTAAAAAAGAACGGAAGGAGTATTTCATAACAAATTCAACATATATTATATTTTCATATATATTTTAAGAATATAATATAATAATTAATTAATAATTAGTTTTTTAATAAATACTACTAAAAAACTAATTATTATTATATTATATATTCTTTAAAAAATCTAAAGAATAAAGATTTCCAAAACGAAAAAAATTTCATTTTTAAACTGTTTGTGTGTTGAAGCTTAGTCAAGGACAAACCTGAAAGAGAGCAAAGAAACACAATAAGAGCGGCCGAATGTTGGTCCGACGTAGACTCTTTGATGCTCAAGTCACTATTTGAAAGGGCAAACGAGGTAACGAGAGAATGGAGAGGAAAAGTGCAAAATTATGAGAAGCTTAGAGTTACTTGGTGGACGAGTCTACCTTTTACATGAGAGAGAAAAGCATGCTATGTGGAACTGCAAGATTGGTTGAGGCCCGAGCTAGCAAGATACGTCTCCAGCAACGCTTGAGCGACACATGTTCAATGGTCAATTGTTTATGGTTTGGCGTCAACTTCGCCTGGTTCATATAGGAGATCAAGTGAAGAGAATAGTTCGTATCTGAGGTGGTGATCGAATAAGATCGTTGTCTTGTTACCGTAATGAAAAGATCAATTTTGTACCAAAAAAAAAACCAATTTAACATTGGGCCCAAAATGACCCCGATTGAAACCAAACTATAATTGAAACCTCTACCTGAAGAAGTTTCTGAAACTGAATCTGAATTGAGCGGCAATAATCACTCATCATACAACTATAATATAATAATAATTATTATTATTATATATAAGATATTATTTTCATTTTATTTGAAGGACATGGGGCCCACAAAATAACATCAGAATAATGAGAAATATCTATTTAGAGATTTTTTCGGATTTAAAAAATTAAAATTATGAGAATATTCTTAAAACTTCGTAGTTAGTATTGTTGATTGTAGATGATCACTTTTCTTATTAAAGGCAAAACAATACTCTATTCCTATTTTATAAGTTCATTTCTTTTATTTGTCATTTTATATTATCAAGAAAACATTAATTACTAATTTTACATATTTAGCCTTCTTTAATTAAGAGAGAACACAGGTAAATACCTAATTAAGGATTTTTTAGAAAAGTAAACTAAAATATGTATAAAATTCTACAAACTAACTAATTTCTAATTAATTAACTTGGTTGAAGATTTCGATTATCATAAACTTATAATAACAAACGGAGGGAGTAGTAAATAGCTACTCTGAGGAAAAAAATAGCTAGTTACAATTAACAAAAGCATAATAAAACACATTAATCATGCGCTTGACGATTGAGTAAATATGCATACAAATTAATTAATCACGTAGAGAAAATGTACCAAAAAAATTAATCACGTAGAAAACATTATTATTGTTTGGCAAATGCTTTTTTTTTTTTTTCAGCACATGCTTCTGTTTATGTGGGAGCTTTTCTTAGTCTTATTTATTCCAGCCATAATACTATATATAAGACGAAACGGTGATTTGATATCACATGTTAACATGCATGTATACGCAGTGGTAGAACCAGGATTTTCATATTGAGGGGTCAATGTATACATATGTAAATGTATGTATCTACACACATGTATTTTATAACTTACACACACCAAGTGAAAGACATGATATTACAATCCAATCAACTAAAATTCTTTATATTCTTATTAAGGCTAAACATCATAATTGCAATTCAGATCTACTTTATAATAACAATATTACTTTTATATAATGTTTTGTCCTTTTAATAAAAACAAGAGTATACTAAAATGCATGTATACGCAGTGGCAGAGCCAGGATTTTCATATTGGGGGCACGATGTATATATATGTAAATGCATGTATCCGCACATATGTATATATTTTATTACTTACACACTAAGTGAGAGACATGGTATTACAATCCAGTCAACTAAAATCCTTGATATTCTTATTAAGGCTAAACATCACAATTGCAATTCAGATCCACTCTATAATAACAATATTACTTTTATATAATGTTTTGCCTTTCTAATAAAACAAGGGTATATTAAAATAGCCAATATAGCTCATATATAGATTTCACATTTACAAGAGACTTCACATTTACAAGAACATTTATAAGATAAGAGGTGTTTTTATTATTTTTTTAAAGTATGAGGATATTTTTTTTTTGAAAAAAAAGTATGCGGATATTAAAATAGGCAATATAGCTCATATATATATAGATCTTACAAGAACATTTACAAGAGAAGAATTTCAAAAATAAAAATTAGTAGATTACTAGAACTTCAAAATTTCAAAAACTTTCATCCATAACTTATTTAACTAGTTCATAAACTCTACTTAAATATTATATTCATAAATTATTTAACTAGTTCATAAATATATTGGTTTTAAATTTCTATCTTAATTCTCATCTAAACCATATTTAATTTATAGGTTGAGAATAATTATATTTTCTTTAGAAACCATTATAATATTTTTGGACGGGTCATTGATGATATTTGAAGGGACCATTACTTGATAATTAGCTATTAATTTAAAAATTTATATAAACCTATATATATATAATTTAAATTTCCAAAATTCTTACGGCCATACCCCCCCCCCCCCCATATATGATTAAGTTCTTTTTTCATAAATCTTAAATGATTAAGTTTGACATGCAGCGAAGAATAGGGCTGTTCAGTAGGCGGTATAAACCGTCCGAACCGATCGAAACCACCAACTCTATCTTTCGGTTTGATGATTTGGCGGTTTAGTCGGTTTGGCGGGTTGGACTGCCAAAGGGTTTAGGGACAAATGGTCGGTGCACGGGTTTGGAATACTCCAAACCATAACCAACCGAAACCAAACCGTTTAATAATATATTATATATATAAATATAATATATCAGATATTATATATATGTTAATCTATACTATATATAAAAGTACGAGTTTTGTAAAACTTTTGAATTGACCATTATGTCCTTAATTTTTTGAGCATATTTCTTAAATGCCCTTACTTAAACTATTGTAATTTTATTCTACTAAAAACTCTAATTTTATTCAATTATTAAATCTAATATCTTTATAATTTCTTTATTTTTACCATTTTACTATTTTTCAATAAATTGGATATACTAAAATTTTTAATTTACAGTTTTATTCTACTAAAAACTCTATTTTCATTTAATTAAATTCAATATTTTATAATTATTTTATTTTTACCATTTTAATTTAAAAGGTTATTGTGATTGACATGTTTCTATTTGATAGTTTAATGTATTATGCTTAAAATTTATTATTTCCCTAATGTGCATTTATTTTATTTGATTTATAATGAATTTTTTGCTAGATAAATGTAACCCTCATTGTGGGTTTCAATTTGCTAGGTTTCTTTTGTTACTTTGATAGTAAAATCCAATGTATATACAAATGGGCTGGTCGGGTTGGATTTGGGTTCAGTTATCTGGGTTAGGTTAGTTTCGGGTTAGGAAATTTTGGGTTATAAGGATATGGTTAATTTTCAGTTTTAGGTTGGGTTGGATTCGGATCGCTCAAATGTCGGGTCATTTGGGTTTGGGTCAATTTTGGTTCGGGCATTTTTTGGTTTCAGGTCATATGGTTTAAATAATTTTAGGTTTAAGCCTCCGATTTTCAGGTTCAATTCTTTTCGAATTCGGGTTATTTAAATATAATTAATCCCGATTCGGGTTGGATAAGGTTTGATTTCAGGCGTTCGAGTCGAATACCCGTACTCGAGTGAAATTTTGCCAACTATAATAATAGGTTTCTTTAGAATAAAATTAGTAGTATACTTAAGATTTTAATTTTCATTTAATTTAAACATAGGTCACGTGCTAGGCACGTGAAATCGATGACTATTATATACTAAATTATTAATATATATATATATATATATATATATTTATAATAATTTACAAAATTTAAAAACTGAAAATATAAACAAGCATAATCTTTTTCTCTTTCCCTATTCTTCTCTCTCTTCTTTCTCGACATCTCTCTCTTCTTCTCTCTTCTAGTCTTCTTCCTTTTCTTCCATTTTTTCGATTTCAATCTGTTTTCAACCGTAGATTTTGCTTCAAAATCGTTCGTTTCTATATTAAATCCATCCCTTTCTTTGAATCTCAAATTTTCAGAGCCTAAAAATCAATATCCATCTCGAAATTTAGTTGCCCCAATTGAAACCCTAAATCCCAAAATTTTGAAATTTCCCCCAAAATTCAACTAAGGGTTTCGATTTTTTGGTTTTTAATTCTCTCTTTAAGTGTTTCTATTCACGTATTGAAGGGAGATCTTGTTATTTCTCTTCATGGAAATTGAATCGAACATTTTTAGAGAATTTCAAGAACTTTCTGGTTGCTTGATTTTATGGGTATTTTAGTTTGATTGGGTATTTAGGGAACTCGAGGTTTGAACATCAAGTAAAAGGTATGTAATATTATGTAACATTTTTAGTTTTAATTTAGATGTTAGGGTTTACAACATATTTTAAATTGGCTCTAATGAGTGACGATCACTCTGCTTTTTGTTAGCAGGTCTCTTTGTCTCTCTTTTCTAATTTCTTCCAATTTCCAGATTCCTGTGAGGTATGCATAATCTTGTTTACTGCATAATCTTGTTAAGGATGTCTCATGTCTGTCACTGTTTAGTTGAATGTGTATCAATCATATATCACATGCTTTAGGCAGAATCATTACATTAAAATTTTCAGGTAAAATCATTCGATGGCCTGGTTTCTAGTCACACGGGAGTCTTAGTCTTAATATGTTAGTGATATCCTTCCATGTCTAATCCATAAGATTTATTTACTGTTGGAATAATGTTTTCTTAACCAACATTGAAGAAGTGAATTCAACACCCTATCCCCAACATTTTTATTCTAATTACTCAACAATTCATCAGTCTCTCTTGATTCAGCTATATACTACTTATCTTTTGACTTTTGAGTTCCTTGTTGATTGTTGAACCTTTCTTAGATTTATTACAGACAAATTGACTTTATTCCACTAAGAAGAAAAGGGATAGAATAATAACATGGGGCCAGTTAAATTCCATCCAGGTTCTCAAATTAAAGCTTTTTTTATTTATTCTAATGAGTAATAGGATGTTAATACAATTAGACTATTAGTGTTAATACTATTAGAGTACTATTCATTTATATAATAGCAAGGAGGAAACTGATATGCGGGGAAATCCTGCATCCTAATTTTCACTTAATTGGATCGAAATTTGATTATCACCTCCTCTTCTTTTTGAATTTGATTATCCCAAGCTTTTCTGTTTAAGGTCTCAAACAATTTAATTATTATGAATTAGTTGGAATATGTTAGAAAGCTGAATTCAATTGATAATGTTTCATGCCATAATTTACTTAATGCAATAATGCTTGCTGCAATTTTCTTGTTCAAGTTTATGTTCTAATAAGCTTGTGTTACTGTTTTTATTGTAGAAGCCAGAGATGTGGATCATATTGGCAGTCCAATAGACATCCAAGTGGATGTAGAATCTGATTCAAGTGAAGAAGCTGCTGTTTTGACTCAAGCCATTTCTTCCACTCAACAACAACCCACTGCTTCTACTGTTGGACAAGGTACATCATCAAACCCCTCTAAATCTGTTGTTGTTAATAATGAAACTACAAATTTATCTAGAAAGAGGGCATTAACTTCAAATGTTTGGGACTATGCGACCAAATATGATGATGAAAATAATTATCCAATGGCTAGATGTAACTACTGTCCTAAGGTGTTTAAGGTCCACTCTAAAAGAAATGGGATTAGTTCACTTAGGAGTCATGTAATGTCATGTGCGAAAAATCCTTTAGTTATTGAAGCTAAAGAAAGGATGCTAAACAAACTAAAATTATGCTAAGAAATCAGGAAGGACAAGGCATGGTAGGCACATGAAAGTTGGATTTAGAGGCTGTTAGGAGATGTTGTGCAAAGATGATCATGATAGATGAACATGCTTTTAGGTTTGTGGATGGGAAGGCTTTTAGGGAGTTAATGACCCTAGTTTGCCCTAAGTTCACTGTTCCATCTAGGGTCACAATTGCTAGAGATTGTTATACCATTTATAACAATGCTAAGAAGGAGTTGAAGCAGCAGATTAAGGCAGCTAATTGTAGGGTACACTAACTACTGATACTTGGACTTCTCCAAAAATATAGTTATATGTGTGTCGCTGCACACTTTATTGATCAAGAATGGAGGCTGCATAAAAGGATAATTAGTTTTTATTTTATAACTAGTCATAGCAGTGAGGGCTTCGGGAAGGCAATGGAAAAATGTTTGAAAGATTGGGGAATTGATAAAGTCATGGGCATAACTGTTAACAATGCAGCCTCAAATGATGTCATGGTTAAACATTTAAAAAATTTGTTTAATGATAAAAGAACTGCTTTATGTGCTGGTAAATTTGTGCATATGACATGTGTGGCACAAATATTGAATTTGATAATTGGTGATGGCTTGAGTTTGTGTAACCCTCATGTGGTCAAAATTAGGGAATATGTTAAGTATGTTAGAGCTTCAAAAGCTAGATTAACAAAATTCTATGAATGTGCTAAGGCTGAAGGAATAAAACTAGTGTTGGTTTGTGCTTAGATGTTTGTACTAGGTGGAATTCCACTTTTGATATGCTTGAGAAAGCTGCTAAGTATAAAAAGCTTTTGAGAATTTCCCTGATGTTGATGCACACTTCACAAGTGAGCTTAGGGCACATTTGGGGGGGGGGGGGGCAAAGAAATCTGATTGGGACAATGCCAAGGCTTTAATTGCTTTTTTTTAAAGGTTTTCCAACAACTGACTTTGAATGTTTCTTCAAGTAAGAAAGTCACTACTAGCAATTTACTAGATTGGATTTTTTCAGTTTGTAAGGCCTTGGAGCAACTCCAATACAACACCACCCGAGAGTTGAGTTCGATGGCTGTGAAGATGAAGGTCAAGTATGAGAAATATTGGGGTTAAGTTGATAATGTCAACTTGCTATGCTATGTTGCTACAGTGCTAGATCCGAGGAAGAAGCTATGGTTTGTAAGCTTTTGCATTCAGAATATGTATGATAATGAGAAGGCAACATCTATGTTAGCATTGGTCAATGAAGCTTTAAGGGAGGTATTTGAAGAATATTCCAAAACTTTGACCCCATCTTTTGTGTGTGAAGCCTCCAGCAGTGCTCAAAGGAAAGATACAACAAGTGGCAGTGATGAATTGATGGGTGAAGGTGCTGAAATTGGATTTAATACAATAGACTTCTTTATGCAGCATCAAAAGAAGTATGGGCTTCTCTAAAAAAATCAGAATTGGACATATATCTACAAGAGGAGCCTGATAAAGTTTTTGAGGCTGATTTTGATGTTCTACTGTGGTGGAAAGTTAATTCACCAAGGTTTCCCATTCTTTCTTCCCTTGCCAAAACTGTCTTGCTTGTCACTGTGTCAACAGTGACCTTGGAGTCTGCTTTTAGTACTGGTGGTAGAGTGCTTGACCCCTTTAGAAGCAGTTTGATTCCTAAGCATGTCCAAGCACTAGTTTATGGTCAATATTGGCTAAAACAAGCCTCCGAGTTTGACCCAGCAGAACACAGTGAAGAGCAAGCAAAACTGGACAAATTGGCTCTAGGTAATGTGTTTTCACATTTGTATTTAAATCTGAATTCAATACTTAATGTGATCCTAACTTCAAATCCTTTTTTGTGTTTGCTTAGATTTGAAAGATGTAGCTCTGGATGCAAATATTGACAACTGATTGGAGATGGGCAAATGGCTGTAATAAGTTGAACTTCATGGTAATAA